>BJKM01001260.1:7500-67984 GCA_015082035.1 Chaenogobius annularis | reverse complement strand
TTTTCAGCATAATTTTTAATAAAGATTTTCTTACTTACTTTTTATTATATTTTCAGGTGAGTGCACAGTCAAATCACCAACACATTACACTGTAACGTCAGTACTTAACGTTTTGTCAGTAGTTAGTACTGTTTTGATGTTTACTGGTACTTTTCTGCTGATATTTGGAAGTTAGTGGTCAATGTTTCAGATAAGCAGTCACGTGAGGTTTAGTAGCCAAAACATTGTGACAACTCGGCAGTTAAGGTTGGTGTTAAGGTTTTAGTTCAGCTTCATAAACATCTGTATGCACTGTCGGTGTAATCCCTCATTCGTCCAGGAGTGTTCCATTGTAGAAAAAGATTCAGTTGTAGTCATCTGGACTCTGTTTTAGAAAAAACAAAACGTTTCAACTCTCATCCAAGAGTCATTCTCAATCAGAGAAACAAGTCTGAGAACTCTCGTTTATATCCTACTCTGTGTGAGAGCCCTGCCCACAGGGCGGGACCTCCTGCTAATGGCCCATTGAAACTGGGATGGCCTATTGTTCTATTGTTCCCTGCCTCACCTTGAGTGCCTATTTAGCATCCGAATGCCCAGGGCGTCTCCAGGGTTTCAGCAGACCATTATAAACAACGGGAAGGTTGAATCTTAAACCTCCATTCCGATTTAATGAAGGATTCTCTTTTTTAACTAAGATTGCCTCCTTAACTCCTCTTTCAAACCATCTTTTTTCCCTGCTCAGAATCTCCACCTCACTGTCTTCAATAGAGTGGTTTGTGGCTTTAAGATGAAGATGCACAGCGCTCTGGGGTGAGGTGAGGCAGGGAACAATAGAACAATAGGCCCATCCCAGTTTCAATGGGCCATTAGCAGGAGGTCCCGCCCTGTGGGCAGGGCTCTCACTGAGTAGGATATAAACAAGAGTTCTCAGACTTGTTTCTCTGATTGAGAATGACTCTTGGATGAGAGTTGAAACGTTTTGTTTTTTCTAAAACAGAGTCCAGATGACTACAACTGAATCTTTTTCTACAATCTGTATGCACTGTACTTTAAGAGTTTAGTATTTATTCAGGAATTTATGAGCCAATGAAATGTTAAACTGTTTAATTGTTAAATGTTAAATATATGTTGTTCTATATTTATGTAGCAATAAATGTATTTCTAACAATTTATGGAGATAGGTAGTGTACATTTTAGTGTCCATCAGTCCTTGTTATGAGCAGCTAAATGTGGTAAATCTTAAAAACAGTTTGAGTAATCCTGTCATAGCACTAAAATATGTATTTTTCATGCGATGAAGAGTGGCTAAATGGATCTGTTTATTTGTCACTTTTGCAGGGTAAAGAAGAGTTGTGGGAATGTAATTGTAGAGACAAATGCACTTGTATGGAATGCCATTAAAAAAATGCCATCTGGAAATGAAAGGCAACGCTTCATTTCATCAATGCGCTTACTTTTTAATATATTTTCAGATTGCAGAATTACCGCAATGGCAGCTCCGGAACTTGGGGCCCATAACTTTAGCACACAAAGAGTAAAACAGAATTGGACCAAGTACAGATCCCTGTGTCACACCGTAGGTTACTTTAGAACAAGGTGAGGAGCTCTGGTTTACATTAACAAACTAGTAAGTATCCGATAGATAGGATTAAAACCATCTGAGGGCGGTCCTTCTGATACCTACATCACATTCTAACCTCTGCTGTAGAATGTTGAGGTTGATGGGGCCAAAAGCTGCACTGAGATCCAACAGAACCAGGATTCATCAGTCGAATACTTGTGTCCTCATTGTGAGCGGGGCTTGGATCTCCACATACCTGTCTTACTTGGCCTGGAGGAGGAGCTGCCATTTGCTTTTTCCATGGAAATGTTACTCTTTTGGCTATCTAACTTTGAGAATGTTCCGAAGTATGGAAACTTTCTACTTTCCCTTTACATTTTTGGAGAATTATACCACCTCCAGAACATTAAGATGTTTTCACTGTGTTGAAACAAAAAAACTAATTTGAGTTTTTTGTTTCAACACAGTAAAAACAGCTTAATGTTCTCACCTCACTTTTTTCAATCACGTTCACACACATGACCGAAATAGTAATTAAATGAATTCAGATGAATGAGCGTGCAAATCTAGATTTCCTCAAGCAAAATATTTTTTATGGATTTTATATAAACACATTGGTACCTGTATTGGATTGATGTTGCTAAAATAGCCCTCATATTACAATAGATTCAGTATACTGTATTAATAAGTTTACCAAAATATGCCTCTCTTAACTGTCAGTTATATTGTGGGGCTGCAAACGCTCTCCTTTGCTTACTGAATTTTACTCTGCAGATCGTTTTCACACATTTTGATGCTCCATCATCTATAAATGTGGCACTTTTTTATTTTCTCACTTTCTGGCAGATAAATCACACTGTGTGGTAATGGAGACACTATTTCAACAGTTCTTAGTGTTCAAGTCCAAGTGCAGTTTTATTCCAAGTAATTCCAGTCCACAACAATAGCAGCTTTTCGTTATCTTCAGTAATTATCTGCTGAAAAAACATTACAAGTTAGAGGTTTTTTATAACATAATTGGTGTGATTGTTGTTACAAAAAAGAATCAATTGTGTACACATATGAAATATTTAGAGATGAATCGATCAAAAATACTTAATCTGAGTACCCACATAGTGTAACCTAATGCTAATTCCCATGATTTGTCAATTTCAATGACTTTTATCTCATAGTGACGTACTCCTGCTAGGTACAGACACAAATTGCAATCCAGCTTCAGGGTAAATTTCGGGGGACATTCATGCAAAGCGGGTCATGCAAAGAGAGCAAACTAGCAGCTACAGACAAGAGTTTGGAGTTTTGCGCAGATGCTCTGGAAAAGAGGAAGGGGGAGCGAGGGGAGAGAGATATTGTGGGTCAGCAGTCAAGCCTAGCCAACACGCTTATTCTGCAAATGAAACTATGCACGGAACAAACAATATATTTTGGACCTGACCTAAATTCTAGCAGCCAATAAGTGAAAACTGTTCAGAATACAAAATAAACATTTACATTAGTAATAAGGTTTGTAAAATGACACAGCATAAATTATTTATATACTATTTTAAGTTCTTGTTATTCATAAATAATTTGGGCTGCAGCTATTTTTCCCAATTAATCGAGTAATCAGTTTTTTACATTCCGTAACTATTTTTAATATAAACATTATAGCTCATAGTAGTAAACAAATAACATATAAGGAGTTTCTGCTTAAAATAACACATTTTATTAATTTCACATACATTTGTCCCCGAAACAGCATTTCACTTCACCAGTCCAAACTGTTCTGTCAGAATATAAAGGACTAATTAAGTTGTCACCAGACTGTGTTTGTAAGCAGTTACAGTAGCTATGAATTAATTAGCATTTTATGTCACATCACTTAAAATAAGAAACTTGTTTTATAAAACTGGTGGGACCAGTCATCCCTGGTGTTTTGAGCTGTAACTCTGCAGTTATTTTGCAGCATTAGCTCCGTTTAGCCTCTGTGTCTTCTCCCTGTCATCACGGACTTTTTGTTTCATACTCGCGGTCCTCTGTGCTCTTTCACACAACAGAACTACACTTCCCTGTCACACTTGTGAGTTTAAAAAACTCTGCTCTCTCCTCTGTTGTGCTTTAGTTGCCGCAGGTTTGCGTGGAAACAATGTCTGTGTGAAGCAAAACTACCACACACTTCACCAATATGCAATAAGCGCCACAGATTCACGCGTTTTTAATGAATAAATAATATATGTAGTACATATGTAATATGTAAATTCAACGAATCTTCGAGGCAATAGAATAATAATTCAAGCTTTTTGGTAATTGATTTACCCGATTATTCATTTCAGGCCTATAAATAATTAGTTTGAACACATTTTGATGCGTGGACAAATGAGGGCACACAGTAAAAATTGTGAATGTTGTCTCTGGTTGTTTGCGGTTTTTTGGTGTTATGTATTTTCGCGTAGTTACGACGCACGCTGGCGCCCATAATCGTTGCAGATTGCCCTTTTTAATGCCAGGGCCCTAGCTGAGGCTGCTAGCGGTTGCTTTCATCGCTTGGCCTGAAAGTGGGCCCTGAAAGCACACTACAATTTAAGAGTATCATAACACAGTATATACAAAACTAAAATTAATCATGAACGTTAATAAAAGCAGTGACCTGGTATTTGTTTGTTAAACGGAGAAGAGATGAAGAGAAGGGTGAAGGTTTTTTAGAAAAGATGTTAATAGAAACTAGTGTCATAGACAGCACTAAACATGCAGAGGGTCCCAGAGGCTGGGGCCCATCAAGAGAAAGCTCAGTACCCTCTGCTTAGTTTGACCCTGGCGAACATCCGGAGGAGGGCAGATGAGGGACAGCATGGTAATGCAAGTGTTAAGAAAGGTCAAATCGGAGCATATTGAAGGGTAGTTGTAAGTAGATCAGGGCGGGATGTGCACTCTCTGGGTATGCATACGTGCCAGCTGCTTTTAGTAGTCCATTCATTGTCCTGCCACCGTTCCACGCCAGCCCAGATACTGCACTTAATACTAGCTGCGTGATGACGTCTGTAGTCATGAAGTATTGAACCTGGTTTGGCCACCTCAAGTCCTGACGTCCTCGCTCCATGCACCACCCGCAGTCGCTACTAGCCAACGTCTGTAGACAACACATCAACCTGGCACTCCACTTGCATCCTGGCAGCATTGACTCCAGTGAACCGCGCAGATCCTGTTTGTGACTTAGACTCTATCACACATCCTCACCTGCTCTGATTCCGGCAGCTTCCCACTCAACGGTAGAGATGAAGGTGGATCACTGACTTGAGGACGGTGTGAATTGGAGGCAGTGGTGCGAATGGGGAAGAATTGTCTCAGAGATCGCCTGTACGTATCGCACAGGGCTCCACAGGGCTGTGTACTTTCTCCTCTCTCTTTCTCCCGTTCACCCTGCTGATCCTGACAATCGTTAAAACAGATCAAGTTTTGCGACGACAACCACCTCATCGGGCTCATACTAAGGACGAGAGATGGATCTGGTTGACGGAGAGAGAGATAGAGACGGCTAGGATGAAGGTCTTTGGTAACGGGGAGTTCAACGCCCAGAAGACAGTGGAGTGTCGGTCTGAGGACTTCAGGAAGTCACAGCCACCTCGTGCAACAATAGACTTCCCCAGGAGTAGCACCAAGTTATCTCCTTCCAGCTTCCGGGACCACCTATAACCAGACTCGAGTCTACGTGCATCGGTGATGTCGCCCTCATCAAGGCGGTAACGCAGAGGATACTTTGCCGCGGCGTGACGGGAACAGAGCTGCCATGCAATGTGCAGTTTACCACGGCATCATTGAGTCCATGCCTCAACGTCTCCTCACTGAGCTGGTGGATCGGGCGCTGGGCTACACCGCACAAGCCAAAACAGGGAGGGCGCCCTCTGCTGGAGCCAGGAACAAGGACAAAGGAACAACGAACGAATTGTGCTTCGTCTGGGAAGGTGATGGGCTACGCACAGCACATCGATTATGCAGGACTTGTAAGTTCCAGGGTCCTGGACGAGGCAGGTCGGCTCACAGCTGACCCTTCTCACCCTGGCATGGTCTTGTTTTATAGAACACTCCCTCAGAGGAGCTACGTTCATCGACAATCATGTCTTAGATAGATTGAGTTTTTTCCTTGCCGTTGGACTCATGACATTCTAACACCTGATCATTTAACTGCACTATTCACCGTTATACATGCACTGTCTAACTTCGAACTACAACGTAAATCTAACGTAATTTGTGTACATAGGTATGATTGTTTTATTATTTATTAAAGTTTTCTAATGCATGCCTTATTTGATTGAATATATTATTTTATATTGCTACAGGTTTATGTTGCACTTAGGCGAGAAAGTTTCTATGTTTTGTGAATTTGCCGGGGACCTTATAGTCATAAGTAAAAAATCAAACCAACCGCGGCACTATGTAAAAAAAGCTTGCCCTAGGCTATTTCTGAAGTAAATCAAAAGACGGGAAACAAGATGCGTCAGACTGCCATCGGATAAATTGATTCATATTCCTGCAAAAAGTAACGATTAGTCCCACTGAAACTACTTGCTGTGCTTGGTAATATATAATATATATATGTTTTAACTGAAACATGGTTGACAAAAACACAGGAATTAGTTCTAAAGAATGTGCTCCATCCAACTAAGTTTGAATCTGAACACGAGAAACAAAGGGAGGAGGTGTGTGTGCTTTGTTAGAGATGAATTACCTCAACAGGTTGTGTTGGGGTGTTTTCATATATGAGTACGCGATCCTTTTCTTAATTGTTTAATAAAGCCTTCAGACTTGCCAAAGTTTTATTATGATTACTGAGATGCTTTTAGTTGTAGCAAGACTTTATGGTTTGTAATTAAAGTGTTTCAATGTCATGTTGATAACATTTGTTGCAGAACCTAAGAGCTTCATGCTGTGTTTGAAACTTTGCTTACTCAGCATTTGAGTGCCCCACCCACGAGAGGAGGGCACACTCTAGATTTCTAATTACAAAGGGGTTAATATTTCAAATCAAATGGTATGTTCCTCTGTTGATCATTAATGTGTTCTTTGACTGTCTGTTTCCCAACAGGCAAGCTGGTCTGCAATTGGGTCGGAGGGTTCATATTACAGCAAGAAACTGTTTTTTTTTAAAATTGGAAAAACTTGGGAAAAATAAATTTTTACTTTGTTCATCTAGTTTTGAATGTTGTTGAACTTGTACATTAGGCTAAAATGTTCGTCATCAGCCAGAGGCTAAATGAAGAAAGGCGCTGGGAAAGGACAGAAAGGAGTGCGTAGGGGAAGGAAAATGACGCAAGTCGAGCTCCAGGTTAAAAGGGATTAAGAGAGAAGTGTACATTGTACAATCATTTTATGTAAACTAGGAAAGGATATTTTTCTGAATATTGGTAGTTGTAACAAGCGTGTCTGTTGGCAGTAAACGGTGAACAAAATCCGCTCGCTGCGTTAGAACGCTGTTTACCGAGAAGGAGGGTTAGACAGGGGGTTGGAATGTCTAAGAACAGGAGTGGAAATTCCAAGTCCCTATGAATTGTTTATTTTGTTTTACACATGTAGCACTGGGCACTACTGTTGTGATTTTGGGGTTACAAATAAATTGATTGAATTGAATACCCAGAGAAATTTTTATGAGAAGTATGTAGACATGGCGGAAGAGCAAGCGCGCACGTGCGAATCGGGCGACTGCGAAGATTACTTTCTTGCCGCCTGACCAAGGGCAAAGACGTGTGTATCGACTGAACAACACAGAGTGGCTTGTGTTTTTTGCCACGTTTCTAGTGGTTATTGCAAGGAGCAACAGGCGCGAGCAACACAAAGAAACAGAGAGAGTGAGAGAGATAAATGAGGGAGGCGAGGAGGTGAGAGGGGAGGTGAGGGAGTTAGAGCAGAGGAACAGGGAGGAAGGAGACAAATTAGTAGAAGATTTAATGGTATTCAATCTAAGTTATAAGATATAGCGATCCACAGTTATTTATCTTTTATTGAGCGACAGACGAAAGTCGATATTTTCTATTCACGCTTCCAGTTTCCACTGGTTTGTATTATATAGAGGTAATTTTACTCTCTTGTCTTTGCGGAGGTGTGTATTAGTCGCACTTATAGTTTTAGTCTGGAGGTTTAATTATGCGAACCGTATCTCTAGAGGGTAAGATAAGATGTATAGAAAGCTCTCTTTTCTCTCTGGTTATAGGTGTTCGTGACCGCATGTTACCGCTAAGGCTTATCTAGTTTCTTGATAGGGGGGGAAGTAGCAGTATAATAAATTCACTCAGTTATACAGAGGTGTGTTTGGTGGGTTCTTTTTTGACATTTAGACGGGGATTTAATTGAAGGTCTTTCCCTGTGATCTGAAAGAGTGCAAGCCGTTTTTTGCTGTGCTCCTCTATATTAAATGGTTGGCAGAGAATCGCACTCGGTTGGGCTATTAATTCGTTGTGTTGGTAAGTGAGAGATATGTTCGCTCTACTTCCCAAACACGCTGTTAGCTGGCTCACTCTCTCGCACTCTTGTGTATGTGTTTTCGTTTTGAAGGTATAGACTGGCGTGCTTAACAAAGAGGAATCTTCTTGTTAATTATTTTCAGTGTCTTTAGCGACCTCCAATGTCTAATAACAGTTCAATGCCATTTGGGTTTTTTTCAGAGTGGTTACATTCGCCATGTCAGAATAGAGTATCATGCTGATAGATACAGCATTTAAAGGGTCAACTTTCTATTAATATTCGTTTACAGTGCATATGCCTTCTTTCCATCTTACATCAAACGCTAAAACAATTCGTTTGAAATCAATTTGCAACTCCCATTGAGGTTTCTTGTTAGAGAATATGGAACCCCATAAGTGTCATTTTGATGTAGGCATAAATATGTCTAATTATTTATATTGCTATTAGTTAGCGATTCATTGCTATTTGAGGATATGCTCTCATGTTAATGACTATTGTAGAGGACAGTTGTGTCCTAGAAACATGACAGGTGTGCACTTGATGGTATTAGCCAAAATGACCAGGGATCCGACAATCACAGGACAAGTGAACTGGAGAGTGTGTGTCACGGTCAGTAATATGTCGTGAAGAATAGGTGACAGAGAGCCATGATCCATATGACGCTCGCTCTCACCAAGTACGGTACTCGGTCGATAGAGGTGGAGTGTAGGTAGATCTGAAATCTAAATGAATGTGGGTGAGTATATAAACTCTGTTCAGATCCTCAGGGAAGACAGTTTCCATATGTTCATTTAAGCTAGCATTTAACCATAACAAGAAACCTGTTTTTCCCCATGTTTCTTTGTTCCATGACTTCTGCGAACAATTATGTTGTCAGTAAGGTTGCCGGTCCTAGTTCACACAAAACATAACGTGAATGTCATTTTTTGTAGGCCCACAACATTCCACCACAAAGTCTTTGGTTTTCTTAGGCGCAGTGGAGTAGAACTTGTATTACTTCGAGACGAGCGACTTATTATACCAATTCTGTATTGGGACAGGAGAGCCAGTCTCAAGACCCTGAGCACAGGAACAGTAATCCGTACTTCCTGCTTTTAGATACTGGCACACACAAAGTTAAACTTTACCCACGCTTCAGAGATGCTCCTTACTGAGCCTGAGTTTATCACAGCTCGTTGAGAAACACCATGACCCAGTCGAGCAGCCCGTGTATCACATAGTGCGTAATCATTTATACTATCCAGGCAGTAGTGGATTAATATTCCACAACGCGTAATGGTTTTAAGCGATCTATTTAGCTTCTGCTTTTGGGCCACATGTTTTTTAGATGGTAAAAGTGCTGATGAATTGATTGCGGGGTGTTAAAATTCAATATTGTTAGTCATTATTAACCGCTGTCGAGCCAGATTTTAACGATTTGTGGTTTGAGGAGACTTGGTGCTCTCTTTCTTTTTCTGTGGGCAAAGACGGGATTTAGTTTGTCTGAGTTCAGCTGGGAGAAGTTGTTTTGCATCACACACTGATTGTTATGCGTGCAATATCCACTGGTCCATATTACTCGTCGTAACCATAGATTTGAGTGTCGTCCTGCGTAATTGTGATAGGACATTCTCGCTGCGTATCAATGACATAAGGAGCAATGTAGAGGTTGAAGAGGAGGAATTGGTCCCAGGATTGGCCCACAGGTCAGGGGATCTATCTGAGAAACAGTTACCAATTTCGCCAAAGAATTCTTCTTAAGATAGACTTTAACTCAGTTTTGGGAGGGAGTTGATGCACCCATCCTCTGTCGTCTGTATGAGGGATCCCCATGATCGACAGTGTCAAAAGCAGCACCCAGATTTACAAATTAGACTGGGAGGGTTTGCCCCGCGTAAGTGCAGGGTGGATGTATTTGTCACTTGAAACAGTCGTTGCAGTGCTGTGATGAGGTCTAAAACCTGACTGGAAAAACATCAAATGAGTTGTTTATTATGAGGAAATCAGTGAGCTGTTGGTAAACAACCTTTTCAAAGACTTTGCCCCAAAATGGCAGATTAGAGATGGGCCGGTAATGACTCAGTACTGCGGCATCAAGACTGCTCTTCTTTAGGAGAGGCTTTATGACCGCAGTTTTCAAAGACATTGGGAATGTTCCAGATTGAAGCGACATGATAACTATGTGAGTGAGTGGTGCTAACAAACTGTTCAGCACAGACTTTAGAAATCTGGAGGTAACACATCGAGGCAGCATGTAGATGAACTCAGGCTGGTGATGATCTCCTGGACAGTTTTGTCAGTTACAGGTGCAAAGTGAGTCAGATTTAAGTGTGTAGGTGGTTTGAGGGTTATTTTTTGCATTGTAGAATTTATAGCATTTTTAATGCCCTGAACTTTGTCATTAAAGAATAATGCAAACTCATTACACTTGGATGTGGAAATGAGTTCTAACGGCAGCTGAGCTGGAGGGTTTGTTCATTGTTACTGTGGAAAACCGGACACGCGAGTTGTTACTGCAGTTTCCAATTATTTCAGAAAAAATATCCTTCCCTAGTTCTACATAAAATGAGGTTGTACATGTACAACTTCTCTCTGTAAATCTCTTTCTGAACTTGGAGCTTCGACTTTCGCCATTTTCGTTCGGCCCGACGGCACTCCCTTTTCTGTGCCCTGACCGAATCATCATTTCTCCATGGCGCCTTCTGCTTATTTTTAACAATTTTAGCCTTCATAGGGGCAATGGTGTCGAGAACATTCAAAAACACTAGATGTAACAGAGTTCAACAAATCATTTACATTAGAACATGAGACATTTTCAAAGTTTATTATTTCCATAAACAGTTTTCCTGTGCTGTCATTTATGTGTCTCCTCCGGACAATTGCAGGACCAGCTGGTGGTTTGGGAAAAAACAGACAGGTCAAAGAAGACACAGAAATGATCAGACAGAGCAACATCGACCACATTGACGTTTGAAAATATTAACCCCTTTTGTAATTAGAAGATCTAGAGTGTGCCCTCTGCTGTGGGTGGGGCCGCTCACGCGCTGAGTAAGACCGAAAGTTTCAAGGACAGCATGAAGCTCTTTAGCGTTTCTGTCACAAATATTATCAATATGAACATTGAAATCACCTGTTATGACCAAACCATCAAAGTCTGTGCATACGACTGAAAGCATCTCAGTAAAATCATCAATAAAACTTTTGCAGTGCTGAGGAGGCTTGTATAAAACAATGAAGAGAATGGATGGAGACTGTTTTAGCTCAATTTTAAAGGCTACGTACTCAAATGTTGAAAAACACCCCAAAGGACAACCTGTGGGTAACTATTTCATCTCTAACAAAATCACACACACCTCCTCCCTTTTTGTTTTCTCGTGTTTCAGATTCAAACATAAACTTGGGTGGAGCAGATTCTATTAGAACTAAATTTCCTGTGTTTTTGTCAAGCCATGTTTCAGTTAAAAACATACAATCAAGATTATAAGAAGAAATAAAATTATTAATTAAGAATGATTTGTTACATAAGGATCTGACATTTAGCACAGCAAGTTTCAGACTAGTTTCAGTGAGACTGGGCGTTATCTTTTTACAGGGAATATGAATCAAATTTCTCAGATTGGGCAGTCGGACTCGCATTTTGTTTTCCCATTTGTGTGATGTTACTACAGAAATAGTACTAGGGAGGCTGTTTTTACACAGGTACACAGATTTTTAATATGACTATAAGTCCCGGCAACGCTGAGACCCAGTGCATCCTAGCTATGGGAGATACCAGGTGAAAGGCGAGGGGGATAGGTGGGGGGACTTTTGTTGGTGTAGTGGGAGCCGTTTGTAGTGGGAGCGTTTGGGACCAGGTGAAAGGCGGGTGGGTTTAGGTGGGGTGATTTTTGTCTGTGTAGCAACAGTCAGGGGAGAGTTCATCATCGTTGATATCAGAACTCTTGCTAAATTAGGCGTGAGTGGAGCCATCTTAATGCCTGATTTGATCAGATATTCAAGATGGCTGGGAAGGCCCCTGGGTGAGAGTGGAGATGGAAAGGAGAGTGAAGAATCTGTAGTGGGAGTAGATGTTGCAGGGGGGATCCAGGGCTGCTCTGAGGGCAGGGGCGATGGCAGGGATACTGCCGGCCCGCCACAGATGGGTCCAAGGCCTTTGATGAGGGCCGTGCAGGAAAAGAACTGAAATGACTCCTGCGCTAGCCGCGGTGAAGATTGTTGTGGTGCTGCTGCAGATGAGTCCTTCGCTGGAGGTGGTGGAGGTGATCGTGGAGCAGCTGGAGTTGAATTCTTTGCTGGTGGTGGTGGAGCGGCTGCTAATAAATCCTTTGGTGGAGGCTGTGGTTGTGGTGCTGCTGATGTTGAAACATTGGCTCGGTCTCTGGCTGATGAAGCAGGAATTTTTCTCTCATTCCTCTCTTCTCTAACTATCTGCTCAGGACCCTGCCTGTCCAGGCCCAGTCCAATGCCTCAGAGCGTGGAGCAGGTTCTCTGTCAGCACCCTCACTCCACCACTACAGAGGTGTGGGCCATTTCTCTTAAACAGGTCCTCTCGTTTCCAGAATAGATAGAAGTTCTCAATGTAGTGCAAACCTCTTGTTGCACACTCTTTAGGCAACTGCTGTTGTGATTTTTTGGCATTACAAAAATAAATTGAATTGAATTGCATCATAAACACACAAGAACTGAATTGTAGACACACAAGAACTGATGCGCCGATGTCACTGAGTCACAAAAGTCATCAACACAATAGGACTGTCACTGATTTAGATTTTTTACTTCGTCTTGACAAAAAAACTGACCATAGGCTTTGACGTTGACTTTTATCTCTGGAACAAAATAAGTAAGTAGATTATTTTGCTCATTGATGTTCACTACTCAGTGGTTTATTTTGGTGCTATCAAATACTTTGATGAGTATTTTGTTACCAAAGCGGTTGCAATTTTGAGTCCAGAGTCAGATTGTCCTCTATACAAAAAGTTGGTGAATGAAAGCATATTGTCACTAGCACACCAAGGCCTGCGCCTCGACACACCGCACTGCTTCACACTTGCAGATCACATGCCCTAAACCACTTTTTGCGCTGCACTTCGACTATTGCTGTTCGTAAGATAGGGGCCAAAGCATGACTCCAAAGACATGAAAAGTACTTGAGACATGGTCCACCCTCTGTTTGAAAGTAACACTTAAGTAATAGCATGAGGAAATCCTATACTTTTCTCAAAATATTCTTTGCATTTGAAAATGTCAAAGTTTTAATAATATATACTGTATTTGTTTAAACACCAAACAAATGATCACATTAACTTTCGAACATCAATCCCAGCATCACTTTTTTTTCATCTACTAAAGTAAACCATGTGAATAGGTACTCTTACTTAAAGCCATGTTGCGAAACATTTCACCTACTGTTTTGTTTTGCTGACATCAGTGGCATGATAGTTTATGTATTTGTACAGTACTATAATAATAGTACTATTGTAAAGTTGCTCTTGAAAGTAGGGGCACATAACCTGGATTCATAATATTCAGCTGTATGGCTTTAAGTTCATTAACTGGTTTCCTTGCTCACCTGCGCTCCGAGTGCTGGTCTCCACAGTGGATTTGGGCTTGTCCGTGGTCCTCATGTACAGGCTGGGAGCTGCAGCTGCTGCCGTTAGGGGTGAGGTTGGTGGTGGTGGGGTTGGTAGTGGTTGGGTTGGTGACAGTGGGGATGGGGTTGATGGTGGTGGTGGTGGTGATGGGTGCTACCTTTGTGTCCTCCATCAGAACGTCTTGCTTCAGGTGTCCAGCACTGTCTGCACACATCAGACACATAGTATTGAGTGGATGTACAGCAGTGGTTCCCAACCTTTGACTTAAGTTCCAGAGCATTGTCTAACACGTCTTTCCCAACCCTGGGGTCGCGAACCCCACAAGGGGTCATCAGAGATGTGCAGTGGGTTGCGAAGACCTCCCAACTAGTGATGCGCGTCCATTAAAACGGTTGCGTATTAAAATGCAGTATAATTTGGACTACGGTTTTCATTCAGACTGAAAATTTACCTAAAAGCTGTAAACTGTTGACAACATGTATCAAAATCAGAATCAGAATCAAAAAGGGTTTATTACCATTGTCAATGAACAAAATTCACAAACATAGGAACTTGCCTCGGCCTTAAGGTGCAACATAAAACACTGATCAATAATAAAAACAACATATATTCAATCCAAACGTAGGATCTGCACCTGAGCAACAGAGTATTTTAACAAATGAATCAATACGGCTAATAAACATTTGAAAAGGAACTGGGAGTTTGCGTCTTTATATCTCATCCTCACTCTCTCTTTCTCTCTCACACACACTCTCTCTCTCTCTCTCTCTCTCTCTCTCTCTCTTTTGCTCATTACAAACGAGAGCAAGGCCAGACGTGGAGGAAGGCAGACACAGGTAAATCAACTCAGATCAGGGACAGAGGGGACAGAGGGGACACAGGGGACCGTAGGACAGCTCAGCTCTATATGTTAAGCTTCAAAATGCTTTATTACAATATGACTCAAATTCACAGAGAAATTAGCCTAATGAGGGACTGTATTTAGATGCGGCTAAAAATGGTACTGAAAGAGGGTATTACATTTTATTTTTTTCTTCAGATTAAACATAAAACACAAAATCAGACAGAACACAACCAGAAAGCAGATTTTAAAATAAAAATAGACATAAACTAGACTATAAAATAGAAATAAATAAAAGTGCCATTCTGTCCATAGTCGGTAAACTTTGCCCATTTCCAAATTAAGTTCGAATGTCATTTTTTCCATTTGTCTGATATCTGTCACTATGTCAGTCCAGTCCTTGATCGTTGGTAAGGTTTCTGTCATCCATTTCTTTGAGATGGCCTTTTTTCCAGCTGCCAAATGTACATTCCAAATGTATCCATTTATTATGTCCATGGCAGGAGTTCTGAGCCCCAAGTACATAGTTCTAAAATTTAGTGGGATGGCAATGTCAAAACAGTTTGCAGTGCATCATTAATTTCTGTCCAATATTTTTGAGCAACGGGGCAGACCCCAAACACATGATAGTGGTTTGCCTCCAACAGTTAGCATTACCCTGTGAATAATGGGAACTTTGATATGGTGTTATGAAAAGGACGTGACACATTTAAAAAAAAAAATCCTGTCAGACGAGTTCAGTACACGGTCCAATTCTGTTTACGCTTTATATGCTGCCGTTAGGTAACATTATCAGAAAGCATGGAATTAACTTCCAACAACCCGATCAGACCGATCAAGCAGACAGACTTGGTGCTTGTGTGAAGGACATAAAAACCTGGATGACACTTAATTATCTGCTTCTTAACCCTGAAAAAACCGAGGTCATCGTATTAGGCCCTAAACATCTACGAGACGGTTTATCTGAGCAGATAGTCCCACTGGACCACGTCAGTGTGGCCTCCAGCTCCACTGTAAGAAACCTTGGAGTCTTATTTGACCAAGAGCTCTCATTCAAAGCACACATAAATCAAGCCTGAGCTGTAAAACAGCCTATTTCCATCTGCGTAATATAGCCAAAATCAGAAAAATCTTGCCAAAACGCGATGCTGAAAAGCGTACCCATGCATTTGTAACATCTAGATTAGACTACTGTAACTCCTTGCTCGCAGTGTGTCCTAAAGGCTCCATAATCAGGAATCAGGATATATTTATTGCCATTGTCCATGAACAAAGTTCACAACATAGGAACTTGATTTGATGACAAGATGCGACATGGAAAGACATGCAACAAAGAGCATCAGCCACTCGGGCAGCTAGTTTTCACTCAGCGCCTGCTGGGATACTTAAACTGTTGGAAAATGAAAAAAGGTTCAGCATAAGCGTAACAAAAATACACAGTATACAACACATACAATGAATACGTTTGCGTGAGGTTTTTGGGCCAGGGAAACAAACAAGAGGGAAGCAGATACCAGGGAAGTGCAGACTGCGATATGAAGGCCAAATGTCTGTTTGTGCGTGTGAGTGTGTGAGCGCTGCTCGGTTTCGCTGGCTGTCCAGCCGGTCTCAAGGCCAAGGCCGGGAGAAAAGATAAGGAGAAGGAGCATGAGTATGGAGCAGAACAGGGAAAATACTTTTTAGTACATTTGTTTGATGAGTAATTTGCCAGATCAAATAGTCCAATCATTTCTGGTCCTCTGTGTAACGATCTGTTTGTCCCATTAAGTTACTCCATCGTTCAAAACGTTCACTGTTTCTAGTCACGTCCTGTGGTCTTCTGCACGTCTGTAATCCGGACTAAGATGTTTTTGTCCAGTTCTACAAGCTGTGTCATACTGTACTCGAGTCTGTGTTCGAGCTTTCAACTAATTCAAAACGCAGCAGCTAGATCAGTAACAGGAACTGAAAGAAGAGGGTACATTACGCCGGTGCTCGAGTCTCTTCACTGGCTCCTGTCGAGTTTAGAATCAAATTCAAACTCCTCCTCCTGACTTACAAAACCATAAATGACCTGGCCCCATCCTACCTCAAAGATGCTATAGTACCTTATCATCCAAACAGAGCACTTTGCTCTCAAAATGCTGGACTTCTGGTGGTCCCAAGAGTCTCTAAAAGCACAGTAGGAGGTAGAGCGTTTAGCTACCAAGCTCCTGTGTTGTGGAATCAGCTCCTGTCCATGTTAAAGAGGCCGACACAGTCTCTTCATTTAAGACCAGGCTTAAAACGTTCCTTGAAATGACTTATGGTCAGGCCAGTTAGGAACAGAAATAAAAACCTACAGTTTCCCATCTACGCTGCCATAGGAGCAACTATGCTGGGGGAAGTATGGCAGCTGATAAAGACTACTTTTCCTATCAACAAAATTGAATATTTAATTTAACTTGCAATCTGTTCATTGCTCAACTGCCTGGAGAAACGGTCTGCCTGGAGAAAATAGTCTCTACTCCATATGAATGGTTCTTCATTGGCCTCGAAGAATTGGTTCTCCTCCTGAGTGGTTCTAGTTCCACAATCATCTGTCCAAGGGAGTGTGATCTCTCCTTCCCTGTGGAACTCCACAAGGTTCCAAAAAGGTTTGGTAGTTTTTCCTTGCCAGGAAGGAGGATCCAAGGTCTTGGGATGTTTGTCTAAGGACACGAGATGCTGGGGAGTTGCCAAGTCCCTATTGTTTAATCTGTTCTTACTCAAAAGTGTCTTCTTGAGCTCTTTCTTTAATCTTTTGATTGCACCTTGTACTTCCAACACTGATATTTTGGCTCCTTTTTAAAAAAAAAAAATGTTCTTCTGAAATAACAGGCAAATTGAGGGTCTCCAGAAAGGAATTTATTTAATCATCTTTATCTCCTAAAATTTTAGAGACGTTTTTTATAGAAGGATTCAAATGCTGATTGAATTTGGTCTTGAATTACTTTGCCTGTCCCGGTTTTTAGTGTGTTGTAAATTTCCAGGATAATAATTTAGAAAATGTTGGTCCATTCTCTTAATATCTTTGTTCGGTAAAGAGCATATTCTGAACTATTTCCTGTGAGGTCAGGTGATTAATTTCTGCTCTTATCTTTTTAATTTCCTCTAATATTTGAGTACTTGGCATGATTTACCTCCAGAAATTGTTTTTTTTTTTTTACAGATCTCACGGTAATGCTACCCGGAAGTAGCGTTAACGTGAGCCTTTTCCAGGGTGCGGTTCCTGGACACTATTTTGCTACTTTGCCGACCTTAACGCTGGCGTACAGAGACTGGACTTGGCCGCTGGAGGCTGGAGTGGGATGTGCCAGTCCATATATGGTCATAGTGTTTGAACCAATGACTGATAACTGTGGCATTCAAAAGCACCACCTGTGTGGGAGATGTTTGGAGTCATGCCTCATAAACAGGCAAAGAAAGAAGTGAGCAATAACATTGTTTGAAAATGAAGAAAATATTTAAATACAGCCTCAGAGTGTTGTTTCTTTATTGAATACACCTTTATTTGTTTTTGTGCAACGCAGAGTGCCTTCATCACTGGGTTGCCCGGACTAAACCGAGACTAAGAACACGCACACATCTCTGCTTATAAACTCTTGTGACTTGTGATCCATAAACAAGGGCAGACAGCAGCAGAGCCACAGGAGCGGGTGATCCTGAAGCGCACTCCCAGACTGCTGCGATGACCTGCATTAAGGCCAATTCATACTTCATAAGAAGCAGAAGTTTGTTCGTGCACCTCAGGCTTAGCCTTTGTTCAGCAGTTCTCACAGCCGGTTCTTGACACATCAGCTGAGCAGGGCTGTCCATCAATACGCTCTGATTGGCTAAACTGTTGGTTTGGCTAAATCACAATCTCTGTGATCTGGTTTATCTGCTTCCTGTACAGCTGACCAATTAGAAAAAGTTGGTCACCCGAAAAAAGGTTTGAGGAACACTGGGCTAAACGATATCAGCTCGATCAGAGAGTAGTGGGGAAACCATTTTCTCAATTAAAAAAAAAAGGCCCTCCGGTACGGTTGATATAACATTTTCACCCGGATATTTACAAACCACATTGGACAAATACTCATATGTCTCCAGTACAGTCCAGGTCCCTTTCAATTAAATAAAGAAAATAAAAAATGAGGGACTGGCAAACCAGATCCGGCATTGAATTGTCAAATGCCAACACCTCTTCTGGCGCAGTGAAACTTTTTATTTTTCCGTTCACGTTGATCCTCAGCATTGCACGCACCTGGACCTTAAAGGACACATGTGAGTACTCCTAAATGTGAACCAGTGTGCTTTTGTATTGTAATACCAGGTGAAAAAGTTATAGTAACCGTACCCGGAGGGCCTTGTTTTCTTTTCTTTTAGAAAATGGTTTTCCCTCCGCCCCCTGATCCAAGAGGTAAGAGATCTTTTATTCCCCCTGCAGTTTATTCGTTTTATTACATTATAATCATGTAATTTTTGTGTTTTTGAGTTGGACTCGACCATGGACTATTGTAACAAGAGCAGAATAGAAAGAACAATTTTGTTATTGTTAATAAAATGGCATCTGAAAAAGTAAGAATAGCATCCTTTAACATCAATGGCATACTGACCCCTTCAAACGATCTAGAACAGCAAAACCTAAATAGAACTGCTTATAATAAACTCTATTATTTCCCATACAGGGGCAAACACAAGAGGGGTGTGGCCATATTGATCTCAAGCAGAATAGCCTTTGAACAGAGTTTTGAACACAAAGATAAAGATGGCAGATTTCTACTGGTCAAAGGAACTATTAATGGGAGTGTGTTAACTTTGATAAATGTATATGCTCCACCAGGAAGCGACTGAACCCTTTTCTGTGGCGGAGACTGGAACTTACATGTTCAGCCGACATTAGATTGCTTCCAGCTCAGAAAGTACTAGTAAATATATAAATAATATATTTAGCAAAATAATACATAATATAGGGCTGATCAATATCTGGAGAGAGATGAATCCCAAAGGCTAGCCTATGGATACCAACCGCCATAAAACACCACCAAAGAAGAAGAAGAATATATACATTTCTCTAATCCACATAAGAATTGTTTTTAATTTTCAATAAAGATAGGTCTAAAATTATAGAGGCAGACATAGGTACAATAGATCTATGTGATCACGCCCCTATTTACATCACTGTGGATCTGGAAAAGAAATGGAAGAACACACTCATGAGATTTAATGTTAGTCTACTCAATGACCTTCAATTTAAAAAAAATATCAAACAATATTGAAACCTATGTAGAGGATAATGATAATAGTGATACCCATCCTTTGGGAGGCAGCGAAGGCGGTCTTGAGGGGCAGGGTAATTGCATTCGCCTCAGCTAAAAAGAAACAAAAGCAAAAAAAACAAAAACCTAAACGAACAGAACAGATTTAAACTTTTGGAAGGTAAAAATGAAGAAAATGGAAATCATCAAATGCTACAAGAAATTAAAGAGAAAAGAGGCGAGATTAATATCCTGGCCTCACAAAAAATCATAAAAAAATAAAGCATTTTACCAAACAAAGTGGTTAAAATTAAAGTGGTTAAAAATTCTCTAAATTTCTATCTTGGAAGCTTAGAAAACAACAGGCAGAGAGAACAAGTTTTAAAATACAAGATAACCAGAACAATGTAAGCCTAACCAAACAAGACCAATTACAATAATCATTTGAATCCTACTACAAAAAAAGAAATACAATCTTTTCTAGATACTCTTGATTTAACCATCATGACCGAAGAGCAAAACAAAAAATTAGGAGCTGAAATAACACTCAGAAATCCAAAGTGCAATTCAAAGACTAAAAAACAATAACCTCCAGGGAGCGATGGGTTCACCTCATAGTGGTATAAAGCTCTAAAATAAGCACTCACTCCCCTGCTTTGGTCAACTTTTAGCTGGGCCCTTAAAAAAGCTCAGATCCTCCTACTTGGAAGGAAGCAATCCTATCCTTGATACCTGAAGAGGAGAAGGATCGACTTTATTGTGCCTCATACAGACCCATTTCTATTCTGAATGTGGACTATCGTATTTACACCTCATTTATGTCCAATCAGATAGGATTTATTAACAAACAAAAATCACAAGATAACATACAAAGAACTCACATAATGCACAAAATGAACTATATACAAATATATATATATATATATATATATATATATATATATATATATATATATATATATAATATATATATATACACATAATGACCTATATACAAAATCAACAAAATAAGGCTGTAATTTGAGTTTGGATGCTAAAAAAGCTTTCGTCTCTGTAAGCTGTTCTTACTTATTTAAAGTGTTGCGTGAATTTTTGCGTGAATAGATGACCTAATCATCAAAAAACACTGAGAGCTGTCCCTTGTCCCCCCTCCTGTTTGCTTTGTATTTGGAACCATTGGCCCAATATATCAGACAATCAGAAACATTTCACGCTGTTACAATTTACAGAATGGAACATAAAATTGCTTAATATCATCTGCATAGCGCAGATGATATTTTATTGTTTTTGACCAAGATAGAGTTTCTATACCTAAAGTGATGCATCTTTTTGATGATACTGGCCCAATGTCTGGATACGAACTGAATGTACAAAAAACTGACGTTTCATTTTACTGGCAACTTCTATTGACATTTTGATTGACCTGCCCATTTAAATGGCAAACGGAATCCCTCAAATATTGAGGTGTGGTTCTCCATAAAGACTCGTCAAACATTTTAGAGAAAAACTAAACCCACCTTCTTTCCTCTATAAAGAAATACCTTGAAAAATGGAACCTTATACCAAATAAATCTACGGATTGAATCAATCAAAATTAATCTATTGCCCAGATTTCTCTACCTATTCCAGACTCTGCCAATTCATATCCCCAACTGGCTCTTTGATGAATGGAATAAAGCAATTTCTAGATTTATATGGCACGGTAAAAGACCCCATATCCGATTTAAGAAACAACAACTACAAAAAGAAAAAGTGGACGACACAAACTGCTCCGATGATTGAGCACTGGACGGACATCATAACTGACATACGCACAATGGAAAAAATAACCACTGAACTTGAAAATAGACAAATTCAACAAACAATGGAAAAAATTGGACTCATACTTTTTGCCATAATATGCGTTAACCCCTCTTTCCTTTGGATGCCTCATTACATGTTAATTTTATTTTTTACTTATCCTGAGTTATCTAGGGTCCATTTAATTATTATTATTATTAGGCAAGGCAAGGCAAAGCAAGTTTATTTGTAGAGCACAATTCCTAAACAAAACAATTCAAAGTGTTTCACACAACAGGAAAAAAAAAATCATTAAAATCACAAGGACATGACAGATATCACAAAACCTTAATCAAAGGAAATTAAAAGGTGCCATTTTCAGGCTATCCGTCAAATAGTTTAAGACTTTAAAGAGAAAAGTGCAAAGAAAAATCATTTCAGTTGGATATATATATAATAATTGGAAGCTGCAGTAACAACTCGCGTGTCCTGTTTGTCACAGTAAACAGATGAACAAACCCTCCAGCTCAGCTGCCGTTAGAACTCATTTCCACATTAACAATGAAGAGAATGGATGGAGACTGTTTTAGCTCAATTTTAAAGGCTACGTACTCAAATGTTGAAAACACCCCAAAGGACAACCTGTGGGTAACTATTTCATCTCTAACAAAAGCAGCACACACACCTCCTCCCTTTTTGTTTTCTCGTGTTTCAGACTCAAACATAAAGTTGGGTGGAGCAGACTCTATTAGAACTAAATTTCCTGTGTTTTTGTCAAGCCATGTTTCAGTTTAAAAACACAAAAATCAAGATACAAGAAGAGATAAAATTATTAATTAAGAATGATTTGTTACATAAGGATCTGACATTTAGCACAGCAAGTTTCAGACTAGTTTCAGTGAGACTGGGCGTTATCTTTTTACAGGGAATATGAACCAAATTTCTCAGATTGGGCAGTCTGACTCGCATTTTGTTTTCCCATCTGTGTGATGTTACAACAGAAATAGCATTAGGGGAGGCTGTTTTTACACAGGGCCCCGGGTTGGTTTGATTTTTATTATGACTATAAGTCCCGGCAACGCTGAGACCCAGTGCATCCTAGCTATAGGAGATATTATGATTACATATTTGTCTTTACATAGGTCAGTTTGTTTTATGTATGTTTTTGTTGCTGTATGTTTAAAAAAAAAAAAGAAAAAATGAAAAATAAACACGCACCCTGTTGTGTGTTATGGTAACGAAGACGACCGTAATGTTAGTCACAACTTGGTTTAATGACTGCATAACATGTAAACATGACATCGATAGTCGTTTCCAATACTCAGTAGTACTCACAGTATACTCGCAAGGCCTACTTGTGCACGGTAAGGTGAAGGGTCAACACATTCACTGACAATAATCTACACACCTGATTGGTCAATTCAGCCACTTTGGTTAATAAAGTAGAGACGGTGTCAGTCAGGTCAGAGACCTCCTCCTCGACCTTTGTGGCTTGGGTGTCCAGTTTGCCATTATTGGATTTCAACATAGGCATCTTCGTCTATCTTTGCCTCCACTGTCTTTGTAATCTTGTCAGTAATCTCCTGTAAAGCTGCCATAATCACCAGGTCTATTTCGCTCCGGGGCTCCTCTACTGACAAGTCTGACCCAGAGCTGGAGCTGGAGCGGACCCAGGAGGTGGCTGGAGCAGCGGCGGAGAAGCAACCCTGTGCTTGTGCCTGAGCACGGAGGGCTGTTGCCGATGCGGCCTGTGAGTCGGTGCCCACGCCTGAGCGTGCAGGGACTGGCGCGAGAGGAGAGCTAGCTAGCTTAGATGTAGCATTGCCAGCCTGGTACTCGATGGGGTTTTTCTTAATAATAGAATAAGTGTCCAGTCTCTTCATTATGTCTGCTCCCACGTACAAATATCAGGTCTCCCAAGGTGAACTTGCAATAAAGACAAGTCATAAAAAAGCCAAAGCCATAAATGACCTGGCCCCATCCTACCTCAAAGATGCTATAGGACCTTATCATCCAAACAGAGCACTTCGCTCTCAAAATGCTGGACTTCTGGTGGTCCCAAGAGTCTCTAAAAGCACAGTAGGAGGTAGAGCATTTAGCTACCGAGCTCCTGTGTTGTGGAATCAGCTCCTGTCCATGTTAAAGAGGCCGACACAGTCTCTTCATTTAAGACCAGGCTTAAAACGTTCCTCTTTGAAATGGCTTATGGTCAGGCCAGTTAGGAACAGAAATAAAAACCTACAGTTCCCAGCTATGCTGCCCTAGGAGCAACTATACTGGGGGAAGTATGTCAGCTTGAGCACTATCCTCTGTTTCCTACTACTTTTCTATCAAACAATATTTAATATTTAATTTCACTGGCAATTTGTTCATCGCTTTTCCTCCTTCTCTCCCATTTCCCCGACGGGAGTGGAGCAGGCACATCGAGGACCTGTGGATCCAGATGCTCCACATCTGCCTGGAGAAACGGTTCTGCCTGAGAAACGGTCTCTACTCCATATGAACGGTTCTTCATCGCCTCGAAGAATTGGTTCTCCTCCTGAGTGGTCTTGCTCCACCGTTGTATCTGCAAATTGAGGCGCGTCCGCCTGTCCGTCCGAGGGAGTCGGATCTCTCCTTCACTGTGGAACTCCTACAGGTTTCTACTTTTTCCCAAAGAGGTTTGGTAGTTTTTCCTGGCCGAGAAGGAGGGTCTAAGGACAGGGGGGCTTGGGACATCTGTCTAAGGACACAGGACATTTCGATGGGACATTTCCAAGTCCCTATGAACACTGTTTATTTTGTTTTCCACTGTCGCCCCTCGAGGCAACTACTGTTGTGATTTTGGGCGTTACAAAAATAAATTGAATTGAAATTGAAATAAATCAAATGAATTAATTAATTAATGCGGAAAGTTGCTGGAGCGTTTCATTGAGCTTCTGGACCAGGTAAGAGTTGTCCACAACAAGAAACTACTGGAGGCAATCATACTTAGTGGAGATATTTGGACTTCATACTGAGAAAAACAAAAGCATGCAAGATGCAGAGATGACTGTAATGGAGTGCAAAGAGACTGTGGATGCGTTTGAGAATTAACTATAATGATATAGAAAAAATAGACTTACCTGCTTTAGAAAAACTATTTTAAATACCCCTGGTTAATGCTCGTGTACCCCCAGGTACCTCCAAAACCAAGTACCTAAAACGTAACTACGGCATTAATACTGTAGTTTTTGATTTTACATTAATCCCCCACAAAACAAACACTTCTGTTAATTGCTGCTGACATGGCATTAAACCTATCTTTCTTCAGGCTGTCAAGATGGTGGCATCACCAGGCAAGGTGACAGGTCAGATATGCGGAGACACGAGCCCTCAAGTAAGAATATATGTTTTCAAGGTATTTTAAAGCAATAAAACACATGTAATTGAATAAATGCAAGATAGTGTGGGACATTCCAGGCAGCAATAAGATTTAGTCCATGGTGGAGTAGTGTTTTGTTTCATTTACACATGTTTCAGAATTGTCTGTCTGCCTCTGCAGAGCTGCTCCAACCACTGTTTCACTGTAGCTGAAGCTCCTCTGTGTTTTTAAAAGTTCATTCACCTCAAGTGGTTCAAGTCTTATCTACAAAACATGAAGTACAGTATATTGTTGGGATTGGTGACTGTGTCTCAGACCTCATAACCTTGAGCTATGGGGGGCCCCAAGACCTCTTTTGATCAACCTTAAATTAGTATTAATTTTTGCAGTTGTATTGTTTTCTATCAGGATTATTTCTTTAAGTATTATTATTTTTAATGCATCTTTCCCTGTTCTGTAAAGCATTTAGAATTTACTTTGTGTCCAAATAGTGCTCTACAAATAAACTTGCCTTGCCTTATCATGTACTATCTTCACACTACTACTCATGTCTGGAGCCTTAAAAGGACTCAAATACCTTTGAGAGTTTGTGTTTGGAGTGTTGTGTCGCTGTCAGGTGTTGCGTGTTAAGAGCTGGAGGTGAGGTGAGGTCAGTGTCATGATCTCCCTGTCAGCAACTGTCTGAGAACGCACGTGTAAAGCAGTGACACTAAGGATCAGAATCCTCCGTGTGTGCGAATGTGTGTATGAGTGTGCATGTGTGTGTGTCTGCGTGTGTTTCGAAGATAGAGCTATGTCCTTATTGGCTTTCTTGTTCAATGTGTTTATCAGAATATAGTAACATAAAAAACTATTTTTCACCGAACATGAATTTTGGGTAAAAAAAAAAACAAAAAAATGTGTTTTCATTAATGTTAAGGAGTCAAAATTGGGATGGTTTGTAGGAGAACATTTATTTTTTTAAATGAATAAAAATCTCCTATAAAGACTCGAGTCACGCAGCTGTCACATTGTGCCCCGTCACAAAGGAACCCTCTTGAATTTTTTTCAACGGCCTACAACAAATAGATTTCTTTATTGACTTTTTTTTTAAGTACTATTTGGAGAGGGCGCTAGAGAGCCAATTAATTTGCATATTGTTCTGTTCAGCTTACAAATGCTGTATTAAGAGTTTACAATTCCAAAATATTTAAGATGACTACAACTGAATCTTTTTCTACATAATGGTCATTACTTTGCTTAATTTCTGGGTTATAATAACCTCCTTATTTGTAAAAAAAAAAAGACATATGCGGTCCCTGCGCATCCAGGTGCGGGCGGTGCTTCATCTGCTGTCCCGGCCATACCATGAGCTTTCTCCAGCTACAGATCAGACTCGTCTACTGACGAGATTCAGAGTGGGATAGACCCAGTGGCAGCCTTGTGGGAGATTATAACGACAGTGGGTGCAAAAATAGATAAATAAATGCATGATTTGATATCCAAGAATGGCAAGCGGGACACCCGAGCCACAGTGACGAAAGTGGCAGAATTGACAAACCAGGTGCATGTTTTGACAGACAAACTGGACGACTTGGAGACCTGGATCCCTGAACATCTCAAACTTCTTAAATTAAGATAGATTGTGTACATCACTCTCTGGCTCCGAAACCTGCTCCAAACCAGTGCCCACTTATTATACTGAAATTCCACAACTTCAGTTATAAACAGCGTGTCATGTCTGCATCCAGACGTCTCGCCGCGGGCCAACCTGGATCAACCAAGCCCCAAGTCTTTTTCTTCAATGAATACTCATCGCAAGTGGTAAATAACCGGAAATGTTTTGATCCGGTGAAATCCCGTTTCAGAGAGAAGAAGGCGGAATACGCTCTGCTTTATCTTGCAACGCTGAAGATCAACGGGAATGGGAAGATGAGAAGGTTAATTCCAGGGGATAAGCATTCGCTAACTCAACACCCGGTCTGACATTACAGTTTTTATTATTACATATTTTTTAAAATATGTGTATTATCCTGGGTGATTTTAATCAGGGGGCTTGTGGGCTTGTCAGATCACGCCATGGTCCACCTGATCCCCACATACAGACAGAGGCTGAACCTCTCCAAACCTGCAGTGAGGACCTATGAGAAGTGGACCAATGAGGCAGTGGAGGAGCTCCGTGCCTGTTTGGACATTACAGACAGGGAGGTTTTCAGAGCTGCCACAGAAAGTTTGGACACAGTGACGTCATACATTGGATTCTGTAATCACAACCTGAAGTCACTTTCAATAATGACAAACCCTGGTTCACACCAAAACTGAGGAAGTTAAAGCTGCAGAAGGAGGAAGCGCACAGGGCTGGAGACAGGGGGTGAAACAAAGATGTGAAGTATGGATTTAGCAAAGAGGTGTCGAGAGCTAGCTCACAGTACAATACGCATCTGAAGCAGCAGTTCTCTGACAACAACCCTGCCTCTGTGTGGAGGGGGCTCCGGCTTCTCACCAACTTAAAACCCAGAGCCCCTCCACTCTGCAGACGACCGCAAACTTCAGGAAAGTCACAGCCCCCCCTCACCATGATAGACTCCCCCATCACCACCGAGGACTCCTTCCGCTTCCTCAGCGCCACCATGACCCAGGACCTCAAGTGGGAGCCCTTCATCAGTTCCCTCATCAAGAAGGCCCAGCAGAGGATGTACTTCATGCGCCAGCTGAGGAAAGGAAGTCCAAAAAGGAGTCCTATTCGTGGTTCTCTACCGACCTCCTGGTCCCTATTCAGAGTTTTTAACAGAGTTCTCAGACTTTATATCAAACTTGGTGTTAGACTGGGATAAAGTAGTGATAGGGATAAAGTAGTGATAGTTGGTGTTTTCAATATCCACGTGAACATGAACGATAACTCTCTCAGTAATTCTTTCAACGCCCTGTTAGATAGCATTGGTTTTGCTCAAAATGTAAACAAAGCAACTCACAGTCACAAGCACACTCTAGATCTTGTTTCTAACATATGGAATAGAGATTAGTGACCTCATTGTCTTCCCTCAAAACCCTAAACTGTCAGATCATTTCCTAATCACCTTTCAGTTTGTTCTAAAAGATTATCCAACCCCACAAAATAAAGTCAGAATGAAAAGGACAATATCGGAAAAATCTATCTCAAAGTTCAAATAAATAATAGAGCCAATACAGCGACATGTCATGTGATCATGTCATGTGATCCTGCTGAGAACGGCCTTAGTCCCAGTGTAAGTGATCAATTTGTCGACTTGACCATGAACTTTCTGAAGTCCGCTCTTGATGTTGCAGCTCCGCTAAAGCAGAAGGTCATTAGGCCAAAACGTGCCTCCCCATGGTACAATGAAGAACTGCGTTCACATAAACAAAGAGTTAGAAAATTAGAAAGACCATTTCGTCGCTCCCACACGGAGGAATCCCTAAAAGCATGGAAAAGCTGCCTAATGTCCTATAAGCAGGCTCTGCGTAAGGCCCAAACCAGATACTATTCAAATTTAACAGAAGTCAACAAAAATAACACTAAATTTATTTTCAGCACTGTAGCCAGGCTAACAAACTGTCACAGCGCAGTAGAGCCCTCACTCCCAGCTACTCTCAGCTCTGATCATGTTATTCTATTTTTTAACAATAAAATAAAAACAATCAGAGATAAATTAGATGAAACTCCTCCCACTATTCGCCCTGGACAAGCCCAAGCTGTAAAACTAGTGTCCCATATAAATCCATCAGTAACACTAGAAAGGTTCACTATACGTCCAGCCTCGCGCTCGGCTCACCAGCCGAGTGCTGAGGTCCATTTCGAGGGGAGACTGCGATCTCCCCAAAAGGAGAACTGCCTTCTCCCAATCAGCTTTTTCTTATAAAGCTGTGACGGAGTGGAACAGACTCCCGAGTCACATCAAAGACATGGCTGACTTTCTATCGTTTTCTCGAGCTGTAAAAAGCTGGCTCCTGGACAGTCAGTCCTGCTCGCACTAATACCGGACGGTAGTCGGCCAACAGACGTTACCCTCGTGGGTATCTTCTGTTGGCAATGGCCCTCAAAACAATGGTACAAATCAGGTATGAGGCTTTTTATAAGTAAGAAAGTAATGTATTTATGTTTTGTATTGCACTTTATTGTATTTTGCACTGCATTTTATACTGTGAGGACTGGAGTTAGTATTTGTTTACATTTTATCGTTTTATTGTACTGTATTTTATAGAGAGGATTGGAGATTGTATTTGTATTTGCACTTTATTTGTTTCATTGTACTGTATTTTAGATTGTGAGGTCTGGAGATAAGCACTTATATTTGTATTGCACTTTATACTTGTTGTAATGTATTTTTGTGAGGACTGCAGATGGAAATTAGCTTGAAGCTAAATCTGGTGCAGACATATTTTTAATGAAACTGCACATTGTCCTAATAAACTAAACTGAAACTGCTGTTGATCAAGCAGAGAGAAACTTCAGCCATTATGTCCTCTAAAACGTCATCTTGTATTCTAGACCCGATTCCAAGCAGACTCCTCAAAGACATTCTCCCCCTAATTATAGATTCTATTCTTAATATAATAAATACTTCACTAAAAAGTGGTCATGTTCCACAGTCCTTCAAACATGCAGTCATTAAACCGCTTCTGAAAAAGCCTAATCTTGATCCTGACCAGTTGATAAACTACAGACCTATTTCAAATCACCCTTTGTCTCTAAAATCCTTGAAAGAGTTGTAGTTAAACAGCTTTGTCGCCATCTACAGGACAATAACTTATTCGAAGTTTTCCAATCAGGGTTCAGATCCCACCACACACTGCTGAAACTGCACTGGTTAAAGTCACAAATGATTTGTTATTAGCTGCTGACGATGGACTGGTCTCAATCCTGGTTCTATTGGACCTCAGTGCAGCATTCGACACAATCGACCACAACATTCTACTGCAGAGGTTAGAATGTGATGTCGGTGTCAGAGGCCCCGCCCTCAGCTGGTTTAAATCCTACCTATCGGATAGGTACCAGTTTGTTAATGTAAACCAGAGCTCCTCCCCCTGTTCTAAAGTAACCTACAGTGTGCCACAGGGGTCAGTTCTCGGTCCAATTCTGTTTATTCTTTATATGCTGCCGTTAGGTCACATGATCAGAAAGCATAGCACTAACTTCCACTGCTATGCAGATGACACACAGCTGTATTTATCAATGAAACCCGATCAGACCGATCAAGCAGACAGACTTGGTGCTTGTGTGAAGGATATAAAAACCTGGATGACACTTAATTATCTGCTTCTTAACCCTGAAAAAACCGAGGTCATCGTATTAGGCCCTAAACATCTACGAGACGCTTTATCTGAGCAGATAGTCACACTGGACAACGTCAGTGTAGCCTCCAGCTCCACTGGAAGAAACCTTGGAGTCTTATTTGACCAAGAGCTCTCATTCAAAGCACACATAAATCAAGCCTGTAAAACAGCCTATTTCCATCTGCGTAATATAGCCAAAATCAGAAAAATCTTGCCTAAAAGCGATGTTGAAAAACTTGTCCATGCGTTTGTAACATCTAGATTAGACTACTGTAACTCCTGCTGCAGCGTGTACTAAAAGCGCCATAAAAAAGCTTTCAACTGGTTCAAAATGCAGCAGCAAGATTACTAACAGGAACTAAAAGAAGAGAGCACATTACGCCGGTGCTCGAGTCTCTTCACTGGCTCCTGTCGAGTTTAGAATCAAATTCAAAATCCTCCTCCTTACTTACAAAGCCATAAATGACCTGGCCCCATCCTACCTCAAAGATGCTATAGTACCTCATCATCCAAACAGAGCACTTCGCTCTCAAAATGCTGGACTTCTGGTGGTCCCAAGAGTCTCTAAAAGCACAGTAGGAGGTAGAGCGTTTAGCTAGCTCCTGTGTTGTGGAATCAGCTCCTGTCCATGTTAAAGAGGCCGACACAGTCTCTTCATTTAAGACCAGGCTTAAAACGTTCCTCTTTGAAATGGCTTATGGTCAGGCCAGTTAGGAACAGAAATCAAAACCTACAGTTCCCAGCTATGCTGGCCTAGGAGCAACTATGCTGGGGGAAGTATGGCAGCTTGAGCACTACCCTCTGTTGCCTACTACTTTTCTATCAAACAATATTTAATATTTAATTTCACTGGCAATTTGTTTCCTTCTTTTTCTCCCACTTCCCCGACGGGAGTGGAGCAGGCACATCGAGGACCTGTGGATCCAGATACTCCTCAGCTGCCTGGAGAAACGGTCTGCCTGGAGAAACGGTCTCTACTCCATATGAATGGTTCTTCATCGGCCTCGAAGAATTGGTTCTCCTCCTGAGTGGGTCTAGCTCCACCGTGTATCTGCAAATTGAGGCGCGTCCGCCTGTCCGTCCGAGGGAGTCGGATCTCTCCTTCACTGTGGAACTCCTACAGGTTTCTACTTTTTCCCAAAGAAGTTTGGTAGTTTTTCCTGGCCGAGAAGGAGGGTCTAAGGACAGGGGAGCTTGGGCCATCTGTTTAAGGACACAGGACGCTGGGACATTTCCAAGTCCTTATGAACACTGTTTATTTTGTTTTCCACTGTAGCCCCTCGAGGCAACTACTGTTGTGATTTTGGGCATTACAAAAATAAATTGAATTGAATTGAATTGAAAGCCAAGCTGCCAGCGCAGATGATGGTGCAGTTTTACACTACCATCACTGAGTCCATCCTCACCTGCTCCATCACCGTGTGGTACGCTGGAGCCACAGCCAGGGACAAACAGAGACTACAATGCCTGTGTGTCTTGGCATGTTAAGGTGGGTGAAACCTGATGGCAACGTTTCAATTATAGTAGTAAAATGTCCTGGAGTCTGCCACGTTTCAGTTGCAAAGAAAATATCAAGATTTTTTTGACAGAATAAAGTCAGGGATAATGACTTGGTAAGTGATCTTACGTTTAAGAGACAGCAATTGACAGAATTTTGGAGAGTATAGGATAAGGATGCAATTTCAAGAACAGGATTTATTTTAATAAGATTATTTAAATTAACTTGAGTGACATGGTTTGTTAGGCACGTGGTCAGGCCTATAAGTTATGCGCACTATTCCATGTGATGCATTTGCCACATTTTGGAGTCATGGATGAGGGAGCTGAATGTACTCCAATATATTTGACACAAGAACCTTCAGACCTCTGTAGTTAGGGTGGAGCCAATCTCTGAACAGGTTTCTCCTTTCCCAGAAGGACTCAAAGTTATAAGATAAGATCACCTTTATTTGTCCCACAATGGGGAAATTCCACTGTTGCAACAAAGGGTAGAGAAACAGATTAGGCACAGTTCAATAATAAAAACAGATAACTTGGACTTTTTTAAGTCAACCAAGTATTTTAAGAGCATTTTTCGAGTTTTAATCAACAAATCTGACGAACCAGCGACATGTCCGTGAGAAGAGAAACAAACTCTTGTGAACGGTGTTGGATATTTCAACAAGAAATTCATGAGCTACAAACACGGATATTTGCTTTGGAATCTGAAAAAGGACTGCACGATACAATCCCTGCGTCATCCTACTTTCAACCTAAACCGGACTGACTCTGTGTCCTTCCCAAAACTTTCCAAAGGCCGAGCTTGGCTCCAACTTGGTGCAATGCCTAAGCAATACAAAGCTAATGTAACGCCACCTAAAATACAGCTCAAACAGATTTTTACCACTTTCAAAGACTGAAGTAAATGAACAAAGGAAAAATGGGAGACATGACGTGGTGAAAAGGCAGACAGAGACAGAGAGAGAATCTGTGCCTAACGTCAAGGTCGTCGTCTGATTGGGGATGGTGCGATAAGTCACGTGATGCATGAAAAAATCAAAACACATTCTTTTCCCAGGCGCCACAGTCACTGAGATTACGTCACGTATTTCTAATGTTTTGGCCACACATAAAGGAGTTAACAGCTGATTGTGCACGTGGGCGCAATGGACACACGACGCAAAGAGACTGAAGTTTTGAAAAAGAGACTTCTTGGAGTTATTGACGTGCTTGATAAATTGGAAATAAAAACATTCATAAGTGGATCCTCTTCCAAACATCGACAGGAGATAAACAAGTTTAGGCCGGCTGCTTCAGCTGAACACATGGCTGTCCAAAGAGTCTGCAACAAGAGAATTGCACTACATGATGAAACTTCTATCTACTCTGGAAAACGAGCGGACCTGTTGAGAGAAATGGCCACACCTCTGTAGAGGTGGAGTGAGGGTGCTGACAGAGAACCTGCTCCACGCTCTGAGGCATTGGGCCTGGACAGGCTTGGCCTGGACAGGGTCCTGAGCAGATAGAGAAGAAAGCAATGAGAGAAGAATTCCTGCTCCATCAGCCGGAGACCGAGCCAATGTTTCAACATCAGCAGCACCAAACCACAACCTCCACCAAAAGGATTTATTAGCAGCCGCTCCACCACCTCCAGCGAAGGACTCATCTGCAGCAGCACCACAACAATCTTCACCACGGCTAGCGCAGGAGTCATTTAAGTTCTTTCCCGCACGATTGTTTTATACAAGCCTCCTCAGCACTGCAAAGTTTTATTGATGATATTTTACTGAGATGCTTGTCAGGTCGTATCGCACAGACTTTGATGTTTGGTCAGAACAGGTCATTTCAATGTTCATTGTTGAGAATGTTTTGACAGATCTTCTAATTACAAAAAGGGTTAATATTTCAAACGTCAATGTGGTTGATGTTGAGCGATTGATCACTTGTGTGTCTTCTTTGACCTGTCCTGTTTTTTTCCCAAAACATCGGCTGGTCCTGGCAGTTGTCCGGAGGAGACACATAAATGACAGCACAGGAAAACTGTTTATGGAAATGATTAACTTTGAAAATGTCTCAAATGATTTGTTGAACTCTGTTACATCTAGTGTTTTGAATGTTCTCGACACCATTGCCACTATGAAGGCTAAAACTGTTAAAAATATAGCAAGAAAGCGCCATGGAGAAATTATGATTCGGTCAGGGCACAGAAAAGGGAGTGCCGCCGGGCCGAACGAAAATGACGCAAGTCGAATCTCCAAGTTCAGAAAGAGATTTACAGAGAGAAGTTGTTACATGTACAACCTCATTTTATGTAGAACTAGGGAAGGATATTTTTCTGAAATAATTGGAAGCTGTAGTAACAACTTGCGTGTCCTGTCTGCCACAGTAAACAGATGAACAAACCCTCCAGCTCAGCTGCCGTTAGAATTCTTGTAATGTGTAATGACTTTGCATTATTCTTTAATGACAAAGTTCGGGCTTTAAAAATGCTATAAATTCTACAATGCAAAAATAACCCTAAAACCACCAACACACTTAGTAGAAAAAGATTCAGTTGTAGTCATCTGGACTCTGTTTTAGACCCCTGATAATGGGCCATCGCAACCAACTGGATGGTCCTATTGTTCACTGGCTCCTCCTCCGTGAGTCCCTTTATTAGCATCCAAATGCCTCCGGCGTCTCCAGGGTTTCAGCAAAACCATTAATAAACAACCGGAAGATTGAATCTTAAAACCTCCATTAATATTTAAGGAAGGATTCTCTTTTTTTAACAAAGATTGCCTCCTTAAACTCCTCTTTCAAACCATCTTTCTCCTGCTCAGAATCTCCACCTCACTGTCTTCAATAGAGTGGTTTGTGGCTTAGAGATGAAGATGCACGGCGCTCTAGGGTCCTGAACTCAAGTGTCTTCTGTGTTGATAAAGCCTCTTGTGCAGTGGCTGCTTTAGTCTCCCCTATGTAACGCTCTTTACAACTTTCTTCACTGCATTGGATAGAATACACTACATTGCTCTTTTTCTGTGTAGGCATCTTGTCCTTAGGGTGAACCAGTTTTTGTCTTCACGTGTTCCTGGTTTAAAATAAACAGGGACTTCGTGTTGTCTAAAAAAAATTTGCAGTTTTTCTGACAGTCCCGAGACATAAGGGATAGAGACCACCCTCTTTCTTGGTTTCTGTTTCCCTTTTTGTCCCTTTTGGCCTGCTTTTTGGTTCTCTTCACTTTGTTCAGAGGCCAAGTCGGGTATCCACAGGCTGAGAGAGCATTCCGGACATGTGTTTCCTCTTTCCTCTTGCCCTCTGAGCTGGTGGGCACCGCTTGTGCTCTGTGTTTGTAGTGTTCTGATCACTCCCAGCTTGTGCTGTAGTGGGTGGTTAGAGCCAAAGAGCAGGTACTGATCCGTGTGTGTGGGTTTCCTATATACTTCTATCTGGAGCTTCCCGTCTTCTCCTCTGATAGTGGAACAATCAAGAAAGGCCAAGCGGTTCTCCTGAGCATCTTCTCTTGTAAACCTGATATGCGGGTCCACTGCATTGATGTGCTCTGAGAAGGCTTCCAGCTCTTGTTTCTGCACATCCCACATTCCTCATCCGAATCTTTGTGTTATTTTGTTTGTGACCAATCCCCCATAACCACTGAAAAATCACCATCACGTTTAACCTTGTGTACTATATTCAATATGTGTTGTTTTACATTATATGCTTATTGCTGAATTGTTTTTCATATTCCAAGAGTTCAAGTACCCCCGGTAGGCCGGGTGGCTGATGCTCTTTATGCATATCTCTCATGTCGCATCTGTCATCAAGTCAAGTTCCTATGTTGTGAATTCTGTTCGTTGACAATGGCAATAAATATATCCTGATTCCTGATTCCTGATTCCTGGTTTATCACTAGTAGATTAGACCACTGTAACGGCCTGCTCACTGGCCTCTCCAAACGAGCTGTAAAACAGCTGCAGTACATCCAGAACGCTGCTGCTCGGGTCCTGACTAGAACCAGGAAGTACGATCACATTAGACCTGTGCTCAGGTCTCTGCACTGCCCCTGTGGCTCAGGAATAGACTTCAAAGCAGCTCTGCTTGTATACAAGTCTCTCCATGGCCTAGCACCAAAGTACATCTCGGACATGTTAGTGCCATATGAACCATCTCGGACTCTGAGGACCTCAGGGACGCGGCCTCCTGCTGGTGCCCAGAGTCAGGACTAAACATGGGGAATCTGCGTTTCAGTTTTATGCAGCTAAAATCTGGGGAACAGTCTTCCTGAGGATGTGAGACAGGTTCTACTCTGGCAATGTTCAAATCTAAACTAAAAACTGTTTTGTTTGGCTGTGCATATGACTGAAATGCTTTTCTTTGCACTCTTCTCTCTTATGTCTTAAACTATTTGATGGAGCCTGAAAATGGCACTTTTAAATTTCTTTAGATTGAGAAGGTTTTGGGATTTCTGTCATGTCTTTGTGATTTTAATGCATTTTTTCCTGTTGTGTGAAACACTTTGAATTGCCTTGTGTACGTATTGTGCTCTACGAATAAACTTGCCTTGCCTTGCCTTATTATACGTCCGTGCGTCCAAATTCACTTCCTCATTTGACTCATTTCTCAGTGAAGATGAGTTGGATTGTAGTAAAACACATAGCATTTTGAAGCTGAACACAGAGAGAACACGACGTGCCCCCAGAGAAGAAGTTTTCTTCTACAGTGTCTCAAACGCTTACGCTTCCTGCTAGCGTGCCCCCCTCTATCTCAAGCATTTTTAATTTTAACATACAGAGAACACGTCTGAGCTTTCCCTACTGTCCCCTCTGTCCTTATTACTCTGTGTGTGCTGATTTACCTGTGTCTGTGTCTGTCAGATCTGGTTCATCTGCTCCTGAGCTTGTGTTTAGCGAGTGAGTGTTACGTTGTAACATGAGATATTCACACAGAAATATTGTCCACCATAGTGATACATGTTTGTCTTTTGACCCATCGGTCAGGTCAGGCCAAGAAATTCTCATTTCAATACGGCAGGTTCTAAACTGCAAACCACCGTATATCGCATGTCCGCGCTCCACTTGTTTCTTTGCATTTAGCCACGTCTAGATTCACTTCCTCATTCGACTCATGTCACAGTGAATATGAGTCTGATTGTAATAAAACACACAGCATTTTGAAGTTTAACATACATCGAACACAACGTGTCCCCAGAGAAGACGTCTTCTTCTACAGTGTGTCAAACGCTTGCGCTTCCTGCTAGCCTGCCCCCCGGTGGCCGTTAGCCAGTGAAAATAGAGGCACGGTTGTATGGGCCGCAGGGTCCAAAGCAGGGGAAAAAGCGGCTTAAAGTCCGACACAATAATTGGATACCTTTGGAACATACTTTTGGAGGCAGGGAAAAAAGCTATTACAAGGAAGTGGATGACCCAAAGCCCCCCAACAATCAAGGACTGGACTGAAATTATAATAAACATCAAACAAAATGACATTCGGACTAAACAAGAGTCTGATTAGCTAAAGGACTTATTGGAATGAGCTTTGATGCTTTGAACTAATCCTGTGCCTGAGACTCTTCATCAAAGGCTACTTTTCTTTTTAAAGATACGTCATACTCGACAGGTCTATAATGACTGTAATGAATGCATTACTATATTAACCTATTTTTTTTCTTTAATATAAATTAACCAGATTTCTGTATTTATTGTATGTACCTTTTCTTTGCACTATTTTGTTTGTTATTTTCTAGTAGTATGATGCTGGAGAGAATTACCTTCAATGACTAGTAATTCTCCTTCCACTCTCTCCATTTGAAGCCAAAATCTTTCTTTTTTGTTGTTCTTTTCCCTTTTAGAAAAAAAGCCGAAAGCAATCGACCCGAGACCCTCAAAGATAAGCCCAAAAAATATAAGCAACTAGTTTATGTTCCGTGCTAAACAATGCCAACTAACTTTAACAACTTTAAAACATTAACTGCCTATATTTCAGTAATTATTGGACCTATTATGGTGAAATAGACCAGGAAAAAGGCTGAATTTGCTTTTTTACAGCATGAAAGTGCACTTTGAGAGAAACTAGGCCAAAAAATACAACCCGCCACTCTCAACATATGCAAGAAAACTTTCAAACAAAAAAGCCCTGAGTCACATAAAGAAGCAATTCTTGATTTTTACAAATGCAAATCAAAACCCAAACCAAAAAACCCCAAATGTAATCATTAGTAGTTTGTTTGTGTGTTTTTCAAGCACAGACAGAAGTTAGACTCTCACTTCTGTCCCTCTGATGAAGAACAGGAGACACATGTCCAAATGTCCCCTGGAACTAAAAGTGCAGCTGCACACTTCCTCTTTTGAAGCTCAGGAAACAAGTGCATTTTCACAACCTTTTTCAATGCGCGGGGGCGATTGCCGTGGCGATCACCCAGTCACCCCTGGCAATAACTAGTAAAAAAGGCCATGCCAAAGGCCATGCATACTTACTCCTGCTATGAGTAAAATAGTCAACAATCAGTGAATGGGGTGGTTGAAAAGAGCAGCAAAAACACTAAAGACACTCCTGGCATCCAGCTGTACTCGAGAGCCCATGCCGCAGGCAAACGCCAAAACGTCAATTGGACCCATGCTATGTTTTGTATGGTGTAGCCGTAGCAATGCCCCAAACCTCCAATGTTATCCCAATGGGGAAAATGGCAACATCTAGAAAATGTTTACACTGTGCATTAGCGCCAGGTCTCTAAAATGCCAACATTATAGAATGAAGCCCGGCAACCAGCAAGGGCTGTTGGATGCAGCTTGTTCTTTCTTTCTTCCTTCTTCTTGCAACCGACCCCCCTATTTTTAACTCCGTGAACATTGACTATATGCTGGCTATCCAATTTTTCAAAAATTCTAAAATTTGGAGCGTCTGTGCCCCCCAATGTACAAAAAATGCATTGTGAGATCATAATGGCCAAAAGAAAATCTGATCGTAGAATTATGAAATTTGGCACAGAGATAGAGAGTGACAAGGGAAGTTAAGAATATTATGGCAACGCCGTCCGCCCAACCAAATGTCAGCCAGATTGGATACAAATTTGACTCACCAGTTTTTCCTAATGTCATACTTTTATGAACTAATCCAAGGGCAGGGGTCGGTGACCTTAAATGTTCAAAGAGTTCTAATTCTGTCTTGAGTCGCAAAAAAAAAATGAAATGCCTTATATAAGCCTTATATGAAGGGAACACAGGCTGTAAGTGTATATTAGCTAGATTTTAGCCTACTATCAAAATGACAAGGCTACAAATATATAATGAGCATTCCTGATTAAATGTTTATTTTCCCTACAGCGCCCCCTGGAGTGATGACTCACACCATGACTACTCTGCTATACGATATTTGGTGCTTTAAGTTTAACTTTCATTACAGTTTTAATGTATTATGTTTTATTGCATTGATGAAAATATAGAAATACAACTAAGAAATCACAATCCTTCATGTACTCACCATCTGTGAACGTTTTTTTACGCTTTATTATCTCCCGGGTTGAAACAAATCTAGCAGCAGTATTGGAGTTTGGAGATGCGATCTACTTCTTAAATCTATCTTTGCTCCTCTAATTTCTCCAGAAGTGCTGATATCGCACAATCCTTGAATCCTCTGTTCTCATCAGCTATCTTCCGTTCCAGTGTTTACAACAGTCACCTGCTCGGCACTGCGCTGCCAAAAGCTGACATTATGTGAATATGGTGTTGAGGAGTGGGGCATCAAAAGTTATATCAATTATTTTGATACCTTTCACAGTCTCTAGCTAGAATTTCAGAAATTTCCCAAATATTAAATCTGCTTCTATTTGCATATACAAATAAGAATTGTGTCAAATTTGAATTAGCTGTTATACTCCTTGCCCTAAATCTACTTGAAGTCATTTGGTGCGATAGTGCCCCCTACAGAGTAAAATATAATGTTATATGGGAAGCGAAAAATGAAGTATTTCAAAAACATTGTTTTTAAATTCTATTTTGCCAGAAGAGAATGTGTAACGCTCTGCACTTTTAGTTTGTATGTTTTGATCAGCTCCGTCCATGTTGTAAGTACAGATTTTCCCCAGGGATTCATAACTTCCTCCAAATGACACAACTGTTTGTCATCTGCCAGTAAGGCCTGCACAGGAACCCCCGGTACAACATTAATCTCAATATTCTTCCATTGAGCTTCATATTCTGGATCACACCAGCAACGCTCTGATTTGATTACTTTTCTTTTGAAAAAAATAAAATCGAGACTGTGGGTGACTTCCGGTATGACGTCAGGGTGAGTCGCTTTCACGCTCCGCCACTGCTAAAGTTTTTTCTTAAAAAGTAAAATTTTACCCACAAAATTCCAAGAAACGAGGAGCAAGAGATGACCAAACCAGGAAAACAAAAGAAGTAAACAAAGCTGACCTTCCACGGCTCTGGTAAAAAACAGCCTTCCTCACAAGCTAATGACGCTAACATGACTAGCAGGCAAGAGGCTATCATGGCTAACAGGCCCGACGTAGCAGCTAGCAGTCTGCTTTTGGCCGACAGCAAAGCTCTGTCCCAGAACTCGGGTCTCCAGGCTCGCACTTGTCTGAAGGTGGAGGGGAGAGCACCATACCGATTGGCCACGATGATGTGACGTGACATGGCAGCCCCGAGGGAGGAAATTAGATCAGTGCTTGGTACGGCCTGATTTGTGGAAATAGTCTCTGATATAAAGGAGAAAAAAGAGGCAGGAATGGATGGCGCACGTATGGATGAAGGTGAACAACGTATTTCAGACGGACGAGCTGCAGACTACGAGGGCCGAGATGGAGGCGCTGCAGGCCAAGGTAATGACTGCAGACAGAGAACAATAATATGAAAAATGAGAATTTGGAGTCCAGATCACATCGACCTAACCTTAGGCTTGTGGGGGACTCGGAGTGAGAGGAGGGAGCAGACACTGAAAGTTCTTTGGAGAAGATTATCCCTGAGCTCCTTGATGGCTCTGGAGTTGAAGTCCCTCCCATCACAATCGAAAGAGCACATCCCCTGGGCAAACCAAGACCACCTTCTGATAAACCATGAGGTTTGATTATGAGGTTTCTTAACGATTGTGGGAAGGAAGGTGTCATGAAGGCTGCAAAAGTTAAAGGAGACCTCCAGTACCCAGCGTGTCTTCTTTGCCCCATATATCCCATATGAGGTTCCTCAACAGCGAGTAAAGTTCAACAGCATCTGTGAGGAGCTCAGGACGGGAAAACTGAGGCATGGTTTCTTATTCCCGGTGACTCTTCCAGAGAGATAAAGGTAAAACGCACTTGCCCAGAACACCAGGAGAAGCAGAGCTCATCAGGAAGATGCAAAACACAGAGAACTGAACAGTGACAAGAGATGGAGCCACCAGCATGAGGCATGTGAGTTCAGATTATAGTCACATGGTGTTACATTACTATTGATTTAAAGAGACTGATAAGAGATGTGATTTTTTTGTTTTTTGACATCAGACTTTATGCTCCATGTTGGCTGGCTACTTTAGTACATAAACTCTTTGCAAATCTTCAGCATGAACCCTTTTTAGGTTTTTATGTTACCTTTTTATGTGATTCCTGTTCCTGTGGTTCTTATGTTCTTTTGTTTTGTTCGACCAGAGAGTCTAAAAGCATTCAGAATCTATCAATGGAAAAACCAATACAATTTACAAGTAGCATCCTTTAACATTAACAGCATAATGAATCCAATCAAATGATCGAACATTTTAACAAAAATTAGAAAAAGAAAGAACAATTATTATCAGAATTATATGTTTTTTTTTACAAGAGACCCAGAGACCCATTTGAACAACATTGCACATCAAAAACTAACCACATTTTATTATACTTTTTTTTTTTTTTAAATATATCATACAGAGGCAAACACAGGAGTGGAGTAGCAAAACTGACTTCAAACTGAATAGCTTTTGAACAGAGTTTTTAATGTAACGAAAAAGAGGGCAAATATGTACTGACTAAATTAAGTATTTATGGAAAGGTTTTTACTCTGCTGAATGTGTATTCTCCACCAGGGGGCGATATCACCTTCTATACAGATATTATGGACCTGATTGTAAACCACTCTGAGGGAACCCTAATCTGTGGCGGCAATTGGAATCTCTGCATCCAGCCTACACTGGACATGTTGAACTCAAGAGGCACTGGAGGAAAAATACATAAGCAGTTTTGTAAATTAATGACGAATATAGGACTGATCGACATCTGGAGGGAGATGAACCCTAGGCCACGCCAGTACACCAATTTTTCAAATCCACATAAAATTCATTCCAGAATAGACTATTTCATTATCTTCAATAAAGACAGATCTAAAATCACTGAAGCAGATATAGGCACAATAGACTTGTCAAACAAAATTAAGATTTATCTGGAGGAAAATGTTACTGGGGAAATCTCTCCACCCATTCTTTGGGATACTTCCAAAGCAGTCTTGAGAGGACAAATTATAGCCATAGCCACCGAAAAAGAAACAAAGGGAGAAAAAGCTAAATGATCTGCAAGCAAAATTTAAAAAAATTGTTAGAGGAAAAAAGAAAATAAGAGGGGAAATTAATTATCTGACTTCACAAGAAATAGTTAAGAAAATAAATGCTCTTTACCAAACAAAGATATAAGAACATATTATAACATTATAAGAGTGGATAAAAATCTTCTAAATTCCTATTTTGGAAACTTAAAAAACAACAAGATGAAAGAACAATTTTTAAAATTCGGAACAGGCAAAATTGTCTAATCTTAATCTTACAAGACCAAATTCAGTCAGCATTTGAATCCTTATATAAAAAACTTTTTTCAAAAATTCCAGACGATAAAGAAGATGATATAAATTCCTTTTTGGACAAGCTCAATTTGCCTGTTATGTCAGAAGAAAAAAATACAAAATTAGGAGTTTTGGAAATACAAGGCGCAATCAAGATATTAAAGAATAATAAATCTCTGGGGAGCGATGGGTTCACCTCAGAGTGGTATAAAGCTCTAAAAGACACAATTACCCCTTTCCTTTTGGCAACTTTTAACAGGGCACTTAAACAAACTCAGACCCCTCCTAGTTGGAAAGAGGCCATCATATCCCTGATACCAAAAGAGGGGAAAGACCACTTGGATTGTGCCTCATACAGACCCATTTCTACTCTGAATGTGGACTATCGTATCTACACCTCAATTATGTCCAAAAGAATGGAACAAATACTCCCAAACTTAATCCATAATGATCAGACAGGATTCATTACCAAACGACAAACACAAAGACAACATAAGACGATCCTTACACATAATGAACCAAATGCAAAAACAGCCGTAATAATTAGTTTGGACGCTGAGAAGGCTTTTGATTTTGTTAGCTGGCCATATTTAAAGTGCTAAAACATTTTCAAAATAGATGATTTAATCATTTAAATATGTTTAAATATTGAGGCGCTTTAGGACGGCCCAAAATCATTCATTCATTTTCTACCGCTTGTTCCCGTTAGGGGTCGCAGGTGGCCCAAAATCAATAATTAAAATTAATGGTCACTTGACAGACTCACTTGACTTTTGAAGAGGTGTAAGATAGGGCTGTGCTTGGTCCCCCGTTCTTTTGGCTTTGCCCTAATATATCAGAATCAGAATCAGAAAGGGTTTATTGCCATTGTCAATGAACAAAATTCACAAACATAGGAACTTGTCTCGGCATTAAGATTTAACATAAAACACTGATTGATAATAAAAACAACATTTATTTAATCAAAAGGGCATGTATTAAGAAACAATTTAAAATTACTATAGTATAAAATAAAAATAAAAATAGGCATTACTATGTACACAAAATGGCTGTGCAGTGCAAGAGACAGTGCAGTGAGTGATGAATATTGCAGTTAAAGTGACAGGTGTTTAGAAGTGTTCATGAGTCCAACGGCAGAGGGAAAGAAACTATTCTTGTGGCGGGAGGCGGGAGTTCTGGTCCGGATTGGACGCGTAGCCTCCTGCCTGAGGGGAGTGGTTCAAATAGTCCATGTCCAGGGTGAGAAGGGTCAGCTGTGATCCGACCTGCTCGTCCCAGAGCCCTGGAGACGTACAGGTCCTGCAGAGATGGAAGTACATCCCAGCAGAGGATGAAGTACATCCTGTAGACAGACTCATCCCAGTCCGAGATGAGCCCGATGAGGGTGGTGTCGTCCGCAAACTTGATCAGTTTTACAGAGTCATATTAGACAATCCGAAGCAATTTATGGTGCCTCAATTGATGGGACGGAACATATAATCGCCTGCTATGCAGATGATGTCTTACTATATTTAACTAGACCAGAAATATCAATTTCTTCCGTGATATTGGTCCAATGTCTGGATACAAATTGAATGCACAAAAAACTGAAATGATCTCTTACTGGCGACCGCCTCTGTCCTTTAGAAAGACCATTTAAATTAAATATTTAGGTGTGGTACTCCATAAAGAACTATCAACTGAGAGACAACTCTACTCCTCTTTTCTCCACTATAAAGAAATATCTTGACTCTGTTCCCTTACGTAAATCTAAGTCAAAAGATTGAAACTATAAAAATGTATCTTTTGCCCAGATTTCTCTATCTGTTCCAGACTCTTCAAGTTTCCAACTGTTTGATGAGTGGGATAAAACAATTTCAAGATTTGTGTGGCAAGGCAAAAATCCTCGAATCCAATCCGAAGTCAATGTTCCCTCTAATTCTTCATGTGTCACACAAACTCCCTGAGGGGTCCCTTGGACCACTGTGAGCAACAGCACTGTGGTCAAGCTGGGATCACATCTGTCCAAGTTACGTGCTTTGTTAAAATAATCAAATTACAGTAGTAATGTCTGTAAGATTACTGTTAGTTAAGTGATTTAATCCACTTACAATGAAAAAGATAAAAACTTGTTCATGACCTGTGCAGCAGGGGCGGACTGGGTGAAAAAAGTGGCCCAGAAGTTGAAGTAATATTTACTCCTGCGAGTCCCATTCATTCCATTGGGGTCAGGGGGACCTCCCTTAGGAAAAAAGCAAAAATCACAATACAAGGGTAATTTCATTTACTTTGGTGTGTAAAATAAATGAAACTGAATTGAATTGTATGTGTGTGTGTCTGTGTGTGTGTATGTGTGTGTGTTTATATGTGTGTGTGTGAGAGTGTGTAGCTGTATTTTTTTTTATGTAACCCTAACCCAGGTGTATGTGCTTTTGTTAGAGATGATACCCACAGGTTGTCCTTTGGGGTGTTTTCAACATTTGAGTACGTATCCTTTAAAACTGAGCTACAACAGTCTCCATCCTTTCTCTTCATTGTTTTATACAAGGCAAAGTTTTATTGATGATTTTACTGAGATGCTTTCAGTTGTATGCACAGACTTTGATGGTTTGTCATAACAGGTGATTTCAATGTTTATTTTATATATGTATTTATGTATTTTATTTATAGAGGGAAAACCCAATGAGAAAAGTTCTCTTTTTCATGGGTCCCTGCTAAAACACACCACAAAATAAACAACAAACACAGGATACTAAAAGACAAATAAAACATTCAATAAAATTAACCAATCCATAAAAACACATTTATACATACAATATGAGACACAATTATATAAAACAGGTGCATCTGCACTGCGGGTGGTCCTTGACCAGTGCTTTAAAATCATTAAAAGGCATAAAATGATTTAATTTAAGTCTCTGTTTTGTTCCACAGGAGGGAGCAAAGTGTCTGAAAGCCTTTTTTCCTGTCTCTGTGTTAAAACGATGAGATTGTAAGATAAAAATGTCCTGAGACCTCAAACTGCGAATACCTGATCTGATGTGCAATAAACTTGATCAATAATCAGGCAAAATGACAACTAGAGCTTTAGACACAAGCAAAAGGCAGAGCTGTTCTCTCACATCCAACGACTGTCATTCTACTTTAGAAATCTAATTCACAGTGGTGAGTTTCTGTGTCCTTCTCCTCTGTAATGAACCTTAGAGCTGAGCCTGAGAGCTGAGCCTGAGAGCTGAACCTTAGAGCTGAGCCTGAGAGCTGAGCCTTAGACCTGAGCCTGAGAGCTGAGCTTAGAGCTGAGCCTGAGAGCTGAGCCTGAGAGCTGAACCTTAGAGCTGAGCCTGAGAGCTGAGCCTTAGAGCTGAGCCTTTGAGCTGAGCTGAGAGCCTGAGAGCTGAGCCTAGAGCTGAGAGCTGAGCCTGAGAGCTGAACCCTTGAGGCTGAGCCTGAGAGCTGAGCTTAGAGCTGAGCCTTAGAGCTGAGCCTGAGAGCTGAGCCCTTAGACCTGAGCCTGAGAGCTGAGCTGAGCTTAGAGCCTGAACCTTAGAGCTGAGCCTTAGAGCTGAGCCTTGGAGCTGAATGATGCCTGGATGAACTGTTTTCTACAATTAAGAGGGAAAATATTCTTTATTTCTAAAGAAGAATGACAATCTGGTTTAAGATGATTTGTCAGCTCTTGTAGTGTTTGTTGAAGGAGAGTTTCTCATTGATCCAGATGCCCAAGTATTTGTAATGGAGTACTTGTTCAAATCATATTACCATCAAGCGTGAGAATAGAGATGTATTTTTTTGGGTCGATAGAGTGTCTTTTGGAGAACAGCATACATTTGTTTTATTTGAATTCCATTAATCATTTTAATTTTAATAATTCATGAATCATTTTAAATGAACACAGTTGTGTTGGATGGAGTGAAAATCCTCTTGAATATTTTGAATTACTTGGGCACAAGAAGGTGCCTTAGCATACAGAATAGCATCATCTGCAAGAGGATTCTACTGTGTTTTAGAGTATGCCCAATTGAGTTAGAGGGCTTTACAAACACTAACGCAACTATAATCTCAAATATCTCATAGTCCAGTCACTAATACTAATACTTCACAACAGACACACTATAACTAGTACTTCCATGCAACTACTACGGCAACTCAACAAGTCAGCTACATTAATACTATCAACTTAGTAGTAACACAAAAACAAACTGCACAGAAACACACTCTGTAACTTAACATGTAGTAGTACTCTGAAAGTACTCCCAACTCCAGTGTACCTGATACTGGCATGTTCCCTAACCCAGTGTACCTGATACTGGCATGTTCCCTAAACCCAGTGTACCTGATATAACTGGATGTTCCCTAACCCCAGTGGACCTGATACTGGCATGTTCCCTAAACCCCGTGTACCTGATAACTGGCATGTTCCCTAAACCTGAGAGAGACTACAGCGCATGTGTGCGCTCTGCTGAGAAGGCAGACTTCCATCTCTGCAGGACCTGTACGTCTCCAGGGCTCTGGGACGAGCAGGTCGGATCACAGCTGACCCCTTTCTCACCCTGGACATGGTCTGTTTGAACCACTCCCCTCAGGCAGGAGGCTACGGTCCATCCGGACCAGAACCTCCCGCCACAAGAATAGTTTCTTTCCCTCTGCTGTTGGACTCATGAACACTTCTAAACACCTGCCACTTTAACTGCAACTCTTCATCACTCACTGCACTGTCACTTTCTGCACTATAACTTTAAACATAACTGTAAACTTGTGTACATAGAAATGCCTATTTTTATTGTTATTGTATAGTAATTTTAAATTGTTTCTTAATGCATACCCTTTGGATTGAATATATGTTCTTTTATTATTGCTCAGTGTTTTATGTTGCACCTTAATGCCGAGACAAGTTCCTATGTTTGTGAATTTTGTTCATTGACAATGGCAATAAACTCTTACCTGATACTGGCATGTTCCCTAAACCTGGTGTACCTGATACCCGCGTGTTCCCTAAACCCTGTGTACCCCACAAGAGTCTGCCTTTGTTAGCCGGGCCTGAGCCACATGGGCCTAGGTTTCACACGTCGCTCCTACCTGCTCTCATGCTCCAAACCGGGGTGGACCGCTCCAAGTTGGGCACCTCTCCTGGACCTCTGCACTGGCCCTGGGAGCTTCCTACCAGCACCTCCTTCATGTAGGGCACACAGTGGTTCGGGCCTGTCCTGTTATGCCCACAGTCCTGTCCTCAGTCCTGGTAGTGGTCCCGGACTGCAGCAGCTCCACACTTTGAGAGGACACTCTCGCTCTCAGGCCGGGCACGTGAGAGCAGGAGAGGACAGGCGGGGGAGGAGGAGGGGGCGGGGTGCTTCATTCACATGCTAATCAGATTGGGTTTTTGTAATCCCTTTGCTCTGCCTGCTCCCGGCCTCCGATCAGCAGGACGTCCAGTCTGAGCACTCTGACTACAGGCTGGGTCCTTTTACTCTGGCTGCACTTAGCATGTTTCAACTGGTTCACATTGGAACGGATTGGTACAGTCAAGGGTCTACCAGGGTTGCCAGATTTTCAGAAAGCAATCAATGACACTTTGAGAAAAGCCCAAAACAAGCGGCCCCCACATCGGGGGATGCAGCTGAACGAGCAATTAAACGAATTTGGGATTCATCTTGATTTATCTGGAAGAAAATCAATTTCATTTCCCCCTTCTCCCCGTAACGCAGTGGCATAGTTTCTCTGGGCTTTCGTAGCTCAACCATGCCACAGGCTGTTCAGCGCTAAACAGAAGCAGGGCAGTGCACAAAGAGCGTCTTTCCAGGAAAAACACAAATTTGCTTCGATTTGCTATGTCAGACACAGTATTATGCTTTTATGAGCACGGCAGCGCCTCACACAGGCTGTTGAAGGAGACTTGGGAGAGGAATGCTAGAGAAACAAACTCGTGTGAAAAGCGAGCCCGGACTGGGACCAGATTACGGCAGACCTCGGACAGGCTGCCAAATGTCCAGTGCAGTCACAGGGACCACAGTTTTGACTCATTCCTCCTTTGTGAGTTTTTGTGTCGCAAAGAGAAGAGAAAAACCAAGGACCCGCGCTGACTGCTTTGAAGTCTAATTAAATGCTGTGAAAGTGCAAATCACATATTTTACTCCACACCAGGTTACCCTCACTCCCTGAGTGATAAATACAGCCCCAACACTTATCAGTGGGTTTTATCTCATTGGTAAATGGAGAAAGATTTCCCCCATGACCATGATTTATAACATCACTTCTCAATACAACGTTAACATTACATATCCTTCTTGATCGGCTGTTAGCTTTTATAAAGTAGAGGTGCATTATTTACTGCGCAATAACTTGAATAGAAAATGAATTTAAAAATGTACAATTTGTGTCTGCAATTTGTGAGAAATGTCCCAGATTATCTGGAGCAGTTGCCTTGTTTGTGTCCAGGGATTTAAGATCTCTGAGAACTTCACATGGACGACGAGGTAATATTTCATCCAAGAGTCGAAACGAAACTCTTGGAAACGAAACGTTTCGACTCTTATCCAAGAGTCCTTCTCAATCGAGAAGGACTCTTGGATGAGAGTCGAAACGTTTCGTTTTTTCTAAAACAGAGTCCAGATGACTACAACTGAATCTTTTTCTACAATGGAGCCCTCCTGGACGAATGAGGGATTACACCGACGAAGGTCTTGACATGTCTGTTAAGACATTTATTGGTAATATAACATCATTTGAGTGATATGTAAGAAAAGAGAAGAGACTCCCAGAATTCTGAAACAAATAGAACATTTTGACTGCTCCCATTCAAACTAATAGAATTCTGAGGGGAGTAACTGCCATAGAAATCACATTGAAATGAATAGAGCAAAATGACTGCTCAAATCTCACTTAAATTAGAGCATTTTCTCAAACTCATAACAGAAACAATATAAATACAGATTCAGGAAAAGTCCAAAAGTTCTGGTGTTCAGTGCTTCTGCCTGTAAAAAAAGATCTTGAAAACTGTAATCTTATCCCCTACTTAAGTCTTAACTCTTCCAATATCCATCCGGCTGTTTGATGAGTGGAATAAAGCAATTTAAATATGTATATGGCAAGGAAAAAAAAACCTGTAACCGATTTAAAACTATACAATAATCAAAAGAAAAAAGAGGCTGGGGTTTGCCTTGTTTGAAAAATGACTTTAATTCAGCTCAAATCAGAGCGTTGCTGGTGTGACCCAGAATATGAAGCTCAATGGGAAAATACTGAGAGTAATGTTGTGCCGGGGGTTCCTGTACAGGCCTTACTGGCAGATGACAGACGTGAAGTGAAGAATCCCTGGGTGAAATCTGTGCTTACGACATGGAAGGAGCTGATCAAAACATACAAACTAAACAAAGATGTTCAAATTTTAAACTGGTTCTCTTCTGACCAAGGTTTTGTACAAAATAGAACTGACCTGAGATTCAAGGTCTGGATTATAAAAGGTCTAAAGGTTTTTCACCAGATTGTAAAAGAGAATCACATGAAAAGCTTTGATATGTTGAAAGAATCTTTGACTTGGAGAAACAGGACTTTTATAGGTTTTTACAAACAAGGAGTTATTATAACCAAGACATGAAACAAAGTAATGACCATTGTAGCCCTCTGACTGAACGATTTATCAAGGTTTATAAGTTAGAATGAGGAATGTGAAAGTGTTTGTACATCCCTGTTGAGGACCACAAAATCACATGTCTGTTTTTTTGCTGGAAAAATGTGTCACGTTTCTTTATAACCCGATGTCAAACTGCCCATTATTCACATGGAAATGCAACTGGTGGATGAACTGTGGCACCAGGAGGCAAACCACTATCATGTGTTCTGGGACTGCACCGTTGTTAAAAATATTTGATTAAAACTTCTGCCATGGACACAATCAATGCGGCACAATCCTGCTGTCAGGAGTATGCGCTAAAGGTAAAAACAGCAAAACAGTAAAAACGAAGGACTGACATTATAATTGACATACGGAAAAAATCACATTCAGACTCAGTTTAGAGCCGGACAAATTGAATAGGCTTTGGACTAGATGGCAACTATATTGCCAGTTTGATTCAACACCATAAGGTTGCCAGTTTGACACCTGCTCTTTTCACAGTTGATGTATCCTTGGGCAAGACATCTGATACATATTAGCCTATTAACAGTACTTGAAAGTTGAAGTACACCAGTCAGCTTCATTTGGAAGTTCTCAATAATGTCCTTATTCATTATCAAGCACGAGAAGAAGTACTGATTTACTAGTACTTTAGTACTATTTAGATTCATATTCTGAATTGGTAAAAACCATAACCTCTCTAGCGCGAAGCAAGACACAGGCAAATAGTGAATGAGCTACGAGCGAAGCAGTAAAATATGAGATAAGATGGTAGAACCAGAAGGAAGAGCACAAACAAACAAACATCACTGCATTTGCATCCTACACAGCTGAAAGTTAGAAATGATATTTGAAAAGTGATGAAGTAAAGTGTGGTTCTGACCTTGTTCAGACCTGGCCCTGAATCTGGCATGTGGCCGACCGCACACCTCACTTCGTCGCGTGGAAGTGACTGAAACTGCAAGAGGTGCAAAACAATGAGAGAAGAGAGAGAGAGAGAGAGAGGCCAGAGAGAAAGGCGAGAGAGGTCAGAGAGAGAGAGAGAGAGAGAGAGTGGAGAGAGAGAAGAGAGAGAGAGAGAGCTGAGGAGAGAGAAGAGAGAGGCAAGAGAAGTGAGAGAGAGAGAGAGGGCAGAGAGAGGCAAGAGAGAGCAAGAGAGAGAGGCAAGAGAGAGAGAGAGAGGCAAAGAGCAGGCAAGATAGAGAGGAGAGAGAGAGGAGGAGGTCGAAGAGAGGAAAGAGTGAGAGTGAGGCAAGAGAGAGGCAAGAGACGAGGCGAGAGAGAGAGAGAGAGAGGAGAGAGAGGTCAAGAGAGAGAGGGCAAGAGAAGGCAGAGAGAGAGACGAGGAGAGAGATGGCGAGAGAGAGGCATAGAGAGAGGAAGAGAGATGGAGAGAGTCAAGAGAGAGGCAAGAGAGAGAGAGAGAGAGAGGCCAGAGAGAGAGATGAGGCAAGCAGAGAGAGAGGCAGAGAGAGAGAGAGATGAGAGAGAGAGAGAGAGAGGAGAGAGGGCGAGAGAGAAGGCAGAGAGGCAGAAGAGCGAAAGAAGAGAGAGAGAGAGAGACGAATGAGGCCAGAGACGAAAGGCTGAGAGAGAGGGAAGAGAGAGAGGCAAGAGAGAGGCAAGAGAGTGAGTGAGTAGAGAAGAGAGGCAAGAGAGAGGCAAGAGAAAGAGAGAGAGAGGGCAGAGAGAGAAGAGAGAGGCAAAGAGGCAAGAGAGAGAGAGAGAGTAGAGAGAGGCGAGAGAGAGGCAGGAGAGAGAGGCAAGAGAGAGAGAGAGAGGCAAGAGAGAGGCAAGATAGAGAGAGAGAGGTACAAGAGGAGAAGAGAGAGAGATGAGGCGAGAGAGAGAGAGAGGTCGAGAGAGAGAGGCAAGAGAGGCACGTGTGAGGAGAGAGAGAAGAGAGACAGAGAAGAGAGGCGAGGAGAGAGAGGCAGAGAGGAGAGCAGAGAGTAGGAGAGCGAGGCAAAGAGAGAGAGAGAGAGAGAAGGGCGAGAGAGAAGGCAAGAGAGAGAGAGTAGAGGCCCAAGAGAGAGGCAGGCCAGCAGAGGCAAGAGAGAGAGAAGAGAGATAGAGGCAGAAGCAGAGGCAGAGAGAGTGAGAGATGAGAGAGAGTAGAGGCGAGAGAGGCAAAGAGAGAGAGAGAGAGCAGGGCGAGAGAGAGAGAGAGGTGAGAGAGAGAGGCAAGAGAGGCAAGTGTGAAGAGAGAGAGAACAGCGAGAGAGGCAGGGAGAGAGAGAGGCGAGAGGCAAGAGAGGAGAGAGAGAGAGGCAAGAGACGAGAGAGAGGCAAGAGAGAGGCAAGGAGAGAAGAGATGAGGCAAGAGTGAGAGACGAAGATGGCAAGAGAGAGAGAGAGAGAGGCGAGAGAGAGGCAAGAGAGAGAGAGAGAGGCAAGAGAGAGAGAGAGGCGAGAGAGAGGCATAGAGAGGCAAGAGAGAGAGACAGAGAGAGAGAGAGAGAGAGACGAGAGAGAGGCAGAGAGAGAGAGAGGTAGGCCGAGAGAGGAGACAGAGTAGGAGAGAGAAGAGAGAGAGGATGCAAAGAGGAGAGAGAGGGCAAGAGAGAAGAGGCAAGAGAGCGAGAGAGAGAGAGAGAGGCAGGAGAGAGAGGCAAGAGAGAGAGAGAGGCCGAGAAGAGAGAGAGAGAGAGAGCGAAAGATGAACGAGAAGACAGAGTAGCAGAGAGAGGAGAGGCGAGAGAGGAGAGGAGGCGAGAGATGGCAAGAGAGAGAAGAGAGAGAGAGAGGCAGCAGAGAGAGAGAGGCAAGAGAGAGAAGAGAGAGAGAGAGAGAGAGAGAGAGAGAGAGAGAGTTTTTAAGCCCCTGTAATTACACCCAATGACCAGAAGATGGCAGCATTTCTGTTCCAGTCCGAGAAAACTGCACTCTGATCTGGAGTCCCAAGCACAACCTCCTCCACATAGAGTAGTAGTAGTCTCTCATAATATCTTTGTTTGATTTGAGCATTTTCTTAACTATTTCCTGTGAAGTCAGATCATTCATTTCTCCTCTTATCTTTTTCATTTCTTGTAGCATAGGACTCCCCTTTTTGGTATGGTTTTCCTCCAACAATCATTTAGCTTTTTCTCCCGTTGTTTCTTTTTTTCGGAGGCTATAGCTATAATTTGTCCTCTCAAGACTGCTTTGGAAGCATCCCAGAGGATGGGCGGGGAAATTTCCCCAGTGTCATCTTCCTCCAGATAAGTTGTATAAATGTTGGACATTTTTTCCTTAGACAAAGGGTCATTAAGCAGGCTGCATTGAACCTCCAAAGTGTGTTTTTCGTCTTTCCTCCAATTCCACAGAGATGTAAATAGGAGCATGATCACTTAGGTCTGTTGGGCCTATATCTGCTTCAGTGATTTTACATCTGTCTTTATTGAGAATGAAGAAACAGTCTATTCTGGAGAAAATGTAATATGAATTAGAAAAATGGGTGTACTGGTGTGCATTAGGGTTCATCTCCCTCCATATGTCAATCAGTGCTATATTCTTCTTTTTATATTTTTGTATTTTTCATTAGAACATAGGACAACAGAAACTGAACAACATAACATGACAAAAGGGGGAATAAAAGACAAAAAAACCCGTGAGAAAATAAGCTAAGGGTGCAAGGAGTGGAAAGTAAGGGAGTGGCATCAGAGAAGAAAGAAAAAAATATATATACAACACACATGCAGTATATATATGTACATACACATAAAGAGGAATTATTGATTATCGAATTCAAGATAATTGTCCAATTTTGTCCATTGTCTTTTAAATGTGTCTATTTTTAAATTGAGTCCTGAGGTTCCTTTTTCCATAGTGCGTACGTCTGATATGATTTTTGTCCAGTCCTGTATCGTCGGGGCGGTTTGAGTCATGCATTTTTGTGTGAGAGCCTTCTTCCCAGCTGCCAAGAGTATGTTCCAAAGATATCCTTCCATTGTGTCCATTGTGGGCGGTTTGAGGCCCAAGTACACTATTCCAAAATTGAATGGGATGATGTGTCAAAAACAATCTGCATTGCCGTATTCATTTCCGTCCAGTATTTTTGTATGCTGACAGTCCCAAAACACATGATACAGTTTCTCCAACACTCAGGCCCTCCCTGTGAGTAATGTGCACTTTGACATGGCGTTATGAAAAAACAGGTCGCATTCTTCCAACAGAACTCCCGCCAAATATGGGACCCCGTGGTCCTCCTTTGTGATGTGCATATCTCTGTCCAGTCCTCGAAGATTATATTCTTCATTCATTCACAGAACTTCTTATTTATTGTTCCTCCAGTGCCTCTCGAATTTGACAAGTCCAATGTAGGTTGGATGCGAAAATTTCAATTGCCACAAATTAGGGTTCCCTCAGAGTGGTTTACAATCAGGTCCATGACATCAGAATAGAAAGTGATATCGCCCCCTGGTGGAGCATACACATTTAACAGAGTGAAAACCTTTCCATTAATATTCCCTTTGACCAGTAGATATCTGCCGTCTTTATCCTTACATTCAAAACTCTGTTCAAAAACTATTTGGTTTGAGATCAATATTGTAACTCCCCTCTTATGTTTGCCTTTGTATGATGAATAATAGGATTTTTTATAACAGAATTTTGTTTTTGATGTTCAGTGTCATTCAAGTGTGTCTCTTGTAAAAATATAGTCTATTCTTTCTTTTTTATTGGGTTCAGTATGCCATTCACATTTAAGGATGCTACTTGTAACACTTCTGGGTTGGTTGTATTGATAGCACGGTTGACAACTTTCAAATCATCTCTCTGAAACAACAAGCATACACAAGAACCATAGGAAAACAGAACAACTGAAAGAGTAAAATAGAAAATAAACGGGTTCATGCTGGAAACAGGCATCGAAACGCAAAACCTGATCAAGAAAAATATCATGAAAGAGAGGGAAGTCCAGTCCTAAAGAAAGGCCCCCCAAAAAACTCCCCAGGCCTCATTTGTTCACTGCTCCACTTGTTATCCTCGTTAGCCTTGTTAGCTTGTGATGCGGCAGGTTTCCAATGGAGCCGCGGGCCATCAGCTTTGTTGGTTTGGGTCCCGTGGCGCTACTGGACTTGTGACTCCCTCGTTTACGCATCTCTCGTCCGTCTTCTTTGGGATTAGGTGGGTCAAATGATGATTTTAAAACCACGTTTTGCAGAGGCCAAAAATACAGAAGCAGGTGCAATAGATTTAAGTAATCATGCTCCTGTTTACATCATTCTGGATCTCGAACAGAAACAAAAAAATGCTCTTTGGAGATTTAATGCTAGTCTACTTTGTAGTCACAATTTGTAAAAAATGATGACAAAGGACATTTAGACGTACGTAGAGGAAGACTACAATGGTGAAGTTTCTCCATCAATCCTTTGGGAAATTCACAATATTATTGGCTTGGAAGCGTAGAGAAAAACGGGCAGCAACTTCCAGTATGATGTCAGTGAGCCGCTTCCATGCTCCGCCGCTGCCAAAGGTTTTTCTTGAAAAGTATCGTTTTACCCACAAAATTCTAAGAAACACGGAGCAAGAGTTGACAAAACCAGGCAAACAAAAGACCGGTCATGCTACAGGACCTAAACAAACAAAGCTGAAGGTCCATGGCTCACAACGACGCAAACATGGCTAGCGGGTCCGAGCCTAGCGTGGCTAACAGGCCCAATGTATCAGCTGAAGAGCGAAGCTCTGTCCCCGAACTCGGGTCTCCAGGCTCTTGTCCAAAGGTGGAGGGGAGATCACATTACACTGACTGGCCACTATGATATATGAAGTTAAAAGTGAAATGCAGCGTGCCATGGCGGCCTTGAGGGCGGAAATGCGATCAGTGTTTGGAATTGAAGAAATTGTCTCTGATATAAAGCAGATAAAAGAGGCAGGAACGGGTGGCTCACGCATGGATGAAGCTGAACAACGTATTCAGACAATACGGACGAGCTGCAGACTATGAGGGCCAAGATGGTGTTGCAGGCCAAGGTGATGACTCCAGACGGAGAACAATAATATGAAAAATAAGCTCCTGTCTTTGGAGTACAGATCACGTCCACATAACCTTAGGCTTGTGGGCCTTGAGGAGGGAAAGGAAGGAGCCGACACTGAAAGCTGACGGCTCAGGAGTTGAAGTCCCTCCCATCACAAACGAAAGAGCACATTGCCTGGGCACACGAAGACCAGCTTCTGATAAACCATGAGGTCTGATTTTGAGGTTTCTAAGGATCATGTCCTCCAGTACAAAGGCAAGCGTGTCTTCTTTGCCCCAGATATCCCATATGAGGTTCGTCAACAGCGAGAAAAGTTTCAATACATCTGTGAGGAGCTCAGGAGGAGTAAATTGAGACATGATTTCTAATTCCCGGTGTAACTTCTCGTGTCGCACTTACTCAGAACACCAGGAGAAGCAGTGGTGCTCCTCAGGAAGATGCAAAGCAGGAGGGCCTTCATTAGGAATGGACTTCGCTAAATTTTTTAATCATTTGTATGATCAGGTTTTGGGTTCAGTGCACATTTTCAGCATGAATCCTTTTTTGTTTTCTGTTACCTTTTCATCTGATTCCTGTTTCTGTGGTTCTTGTGTTCTTTTGTTGTGTTCGACAAGATAGATTCTGAATGCTTTTAGCCTATCAATGGCAAAATCAATACTATCAACACAATGGTATCAGAAGTGTTACAGGTAGTATCCTTTAATGGGAATGGCATACTGAACCCAATCAAAAGAACAACAATTATTATTATTTTTATTTTTTTTAAATGAAAAAAGAAAGAATAGACATTAGGCACCTGAGACCTTGCGACCACAGCTACGAGCAGCCGCATTGACAATGGAGGTCCAGAACATGGCCCACTCGGACTCAACGTCCCCTATCTCCACCGGAGAAGCTCTCCCGGAGGTGTGAGAAGAAGACCCTGCTGACATAGGGCTCCGCAAGACGTTCCCAAAAGACCCTCACAATGCGCTTAGGTCTGCCAAGTCTGTCCGGCTTCCTCCACCTCCAGCAGGTGGTGATCGGTTGACAGCTCTACTGTGACATGACAACAAAGTTGATCATTGAGCTGCGGGCTAGGGTGTCCTGGTGCCACGTGCACTGGTGGACACCCTTGTGCTTGAACATGGTGTTCGTTACGGACAATGCTTGACTAGCACATTCAGATTGGGAAGGTCTTTCTTCCCGATTACCCCTCTCCAGGTATCAGTGTCGTTGTGGCCCACGTGGGCGTTGAAGTCCCCCAGTAGAACAACATAGTCCACTGTCCAGTACTCCTCCCAGGGACTCCAAGAAGGCTACTCTGCACTGTTGTTTGGCCGGCATGCGGACACAACAGTAAGAGACCTGTCCTCAACCCATAGGTGTAGGGACACGACCAACACGACTGCGGCTGAGCTGTGGGGCAATAAGCAAGTCCGCACCAGCCCGCCGCTTCTCCCCGTGGGTAACACCAGAGAAGTAGAGCGTCCAGTGAGGAGATGGGTTCCAAACTGTGCGTGGAGGTGAGGCCAACTATATCTAGTCGGTACCGCTTGACCTCCCGCACAAGCCAGGCTCTTTCCCCCCCAGCGAGGTGACTCTTTATGTCCCCAGAGTCAGTTTCTGTGTCCGGAGATCTGGTCGTCAGATCTGTCTGCACCGGCCCCTTACGGATCCTCCTGCAGGTGGTGGGTCCATGGGAGGACGGCCCCACATCGCTTTTTCAGGGTGTGCCCGGCCGGGCCCCATGGGGGCCAGTTATGCCAATCCGGGTGACGTAACTGGCCTCGTTGTTGCACTCATCATAAAGGGCTTCTGTTTATTTTATATGTTTTGGATTCAACAGGATTAAAAAACTCTCATTGAATTTTCAAAATCTGCATGAATAAAGAAATAAATGGAGGAATGTTTACAGTGATTTGATGAAAATTTCCCAAAAGTGGCCCAATTTACCTGACTTCCCTACTAAGGTCCGTGTTCGCTCGTGCAGTAGTGACAGAGCTGCTGTTCTCTATGAAAGTGAAGGCATTGCTCCCCCCACAAAGGGTTAGGGTTCGTCCTCTAAATTGCCATTAGAGGCTTACACCACGCAAACTCCTGAATTATAAAAGTAGTAGCCGCCGTGGACCGCAAAGACCGTGCCAAAATGGGACAGGCCTAGCCCAGAGAGCCGCTCCGTCACCTAGCAACCAAAAATCGCTGCTTATGCTACGCAGCAAGGATAAAATATTCTGACTTCAATCCACCCAAACAACAAAATAATATGTTCAGCTCTTGTAAAACATAATAATGAGCAATGTTCCTGTGATAACTGTCAAAATGAAGTTTCGACAAATGTAATGAAATATTCCCTTTCAGAATGGGATTTCATGACAAGGGAAAACATGAAAGAAAATATGTGCATTTAAGTCACTTTCTAAAGAGAGAGATCTGTGTTTCTGGAGGAAATATATATAATAATCAGAATAGAGCTTGTTTAGTCATGTTCACAACGTCTCACTTATGGCAGTCAAAATGAACCATAATTAAAACAAAAGGTTTTTACTCCAGATTCATCAGCTTTTATAATAATGTGTTCCAGAAAACACATTCAAATTAGCTGCAATTTACAGTGAAAACCAAACTTCTTTTCCAGTTTTGGGAGCGTTCTGACCTGATTTTATGACGACACTCGTGCGTGCACTTACATGTTTCCTCCGCTGTCGGGGGGCGCTGTTTCGCTCTGACTAGCGCCGCGCAGTGCATTGTGGATATATAAGGCCGCAAAGTGTGCATTTTCACGGCCTTCGTTCAATGGCCGATCTCCATGGAAACGCAGGCCACATTTGTCGGCTGCATGAAATGGGACGGTCTTGTCACGCAGGAAGTGATGCAACCGGCCTTCAAATGTCGCCTTTGGAGCATGCAGAGCCGGAAGTGAGACACAGCCCTGTCTCCTCTCTACACAGAAGGTGTAAAGGTATTTCCATTGCCAATGAACAAAATTCACAAACATAGGAACTTGCTTTGGTGATTCGGTGAAGCATAAAACAATGAACAATGATAATGATATATGAAATCCAAAAATGGCATGCACAAAAAGAAAAACTATTTATATCTGATAGGAAAAAAATAGGCTTACTATGTACAAAAAATGTACGGTTAAATTACAGTTGTAGTGCAGAGATGGAAGTCTGCAGCCGATCACCTTCTCAGCAGCTTGGCTTTCCTCAGCTGCCGCAGGAAGTACATCCTCTGCTGGGCCTTCTTGATGAGGGAGCTGATGGAGGGGTCCCACTTGAGGTCCTGGTGGTGCCGAGGAAGTAAAAGGAGTCCACGGTGGTGGGGGAGTCTGTCATGGTGTTGGGGCTGTGACTGGGGACTTGTGACTTTCCACATCTTCTCCAGACCACGCCAGTTATCTCTCTTTCCTCTGCTCTGCTCTCTTTTTCCTCTATCTCCTTTTTTGGTACGGTACAGAATAAAACCATACTTTGAAGACGTTACAACTACAATAGGTGGCGGTAAATGCAACTTTTCAGTTGGCTGCCAACTACAACAACACAGACCACGCCCTCTCCACATAGACCACGCTCTCTCCACACAGACCACGCCCTCTCCACACAGGCCACGCCCTCCCACACAGGCCATGCCCTCTCAACCCTCACAAAACGCCATAAAAGTGCCATGCAAAGTGACTTCTGAATGAGATTTGCATGAGCCGATAATCAGTGGGTTTTGAGCGAAACACATAGGACAGAGAGGGAGGGCCGACGCTGCTCGCAGCAGCAGTCACATCACAGGCTTTAGTACAAATAACACATGAAAGTCCCTCTCAATGAACTTTTAAAAAGTCGCCTTCACTTTAGTTTTGGTTGTGCTTCAGACTCTTATGTTTGAATGAGATGTGCGTGAGGTTTGACCATGACCCGTGGTCACGCACATTAATACGTGCGCGCAGAGGTCTGAATGGTCAGGAGGGGCAGTGAGCGCTTGCGATTGACACAGATGCCCTTCCTGACAGAGCAGGGGGAGAGATATGGATTGGATCAAGCAAGGCGAGGGACAAACGCTTTTTGGTCAAAACTGTGGTCACGTCTGAGTGCGCTCGCCTGGGTCTGGGTCAGGTTCAGATTCTGGGTCAGGTTGGATCATTTGAGTGGATCCAAACTCCAGCGTGTGTTGCGTAAACACAGACAAAAGGTTTTGGATCTGAGTCTTGTCTCAGTGCTCATGTGGTCCGTCTGAAGGAGGAGTTTTCTCTCAGGTCTGATTGCTGTGTGCACGGCTTCAAATGTGTCACATGATGTCCAGAATAAATGAGTGGAATAAAAAGCCCTTCTCCGAGTTTGGGCCAACTTCTGATTAAATGTGATCATCTCTCTGTATGCAATGATTTTAGGCAAAAAGGTGTATTTGCTGAGGCTTTTTGAATCTCTCTTCACTTCTGCGCCGCTCAATGAGTGTCGTCTTTTCCCCGTGTCTCCAGCCTGCACAAAACTGAGATCCTCCTGTAAGTTCTGCACAGAGATAAGCAAAGTCCTGCCCAACTGGAAGTTTCATAAATACCACCTAAGGCTCAGAGGGCGGCCTAGCGCGCAAGCAAGTTTTAAATATGTGCCCCCTGGTAAGTAGGACCTGGAATAGTCCTGTTACAGACCTAATTCAGATCTGATGGTACTCTGAAACCCAAATCTTTTCTTTGGCTATAAATAGTGTG
>BJKM01001260.1:0-5000 GCA_015082035.1 Chaenogobius annularis | reverse complement strand
GAGTGTGTGAGAGAGAGAGAGAGAGACGCAAGAGAGCGAGAGAGGGGCCAAGAGAGAGAGAGAGTGCGTGAGAGAGAGCGAGAGAGGCAAGAGAGCGAGAGAGGGCCAAGAGAGAGAGTGCGTGAGAGAGAGAGAGAGAGAGAGGCAAGAGAGCGAGAGATAGGGCCAGAGAGAGAGAGTGTGTGTGAGAGAGAGAGAGAGAGAGAGAGAGAGAGAGAGAGGCAAGAGAGAGAGTGTGTGTGAGAGAGAGAGAGAAAGAGAGGCAAGAGAGCGAAGAGAGGGGCAAGAGAGAGAGAGAGAGAGAGGCCAAGAGAGAGAGAGTGCGAGAGAGAGAGAGAGAGAGAGACGCGAGAGAGGCCAAGAGAGAGCGAGAGAGGGGCAGGAGAGAGAGATGTGCGTGAGAGAGAAGAGAAAGGCAAGAGAGCGAGAGAGGGGCAAGAGAGTAGGTGTGTGAGAGAGAGAGAGAGGAGAGTGAGAAGAGAGAGGAGAGAGAGAGAGAGGCAAGAGAGAGAGAGTGTGTGTGAGAGAGAGAGAGAGAGAGAGGCAAGAGAGTGAGAGAGAGAGGGCAGAGAGAGAGAGAGAGAGAGAGCGAGAGAGAGTAGAGTGTGTGAGAGAGAGAGAGAGAGAGAGAGGCAAGAGAGAGAGCGAGAGAGAGAGAGAGAGGCAAGAGAGAGAGTGAGTGTAGTGAGAGAGAGAGAGAGAGAGGCAGAGAGAGCGAGAGAGAGCGAGAGAGAGAGAGAGAGTGTGTGAGAGAGAGAGGCAGAGAGAGAGGGGCGAGAGAGGGCCAAGAGAGAGAGTGTGCAGAGAGAGAGAGAGAGAGAGAGAGACGCAAGAGAGCGAGAGAGGGCAAGAGAAAGAGAGTGCGTGAGAGAGAGAGAGAGAGAGAGAGAGAGAGGAGGGCCAAGAGAGAGAGAGAGAGAGAGAGAAGAGAGAGAGAGAGAGAGAGGAAGAGCGAAGAGAGAGAAAGAGGGAGAGAGAGAGAGAGAGAGAGAGAGAGAGAGGAGAGAGAGAGAGAGAAGAGAGGAGAGAGAGAGAGGGCCAAGAGAGAGAGTGTGTGTGAGAGAGAGAGAGAGAGAGAGGCAAGAGAGCGAGAGAGCAGAGAGAGAGTTGTGAGAGAGAGAGAGAGCGAGAGAGGGCAAGAGAGAGATGCGTGAGAGAGCAAGAGAGAGAGAGCGAAGAGAGAGAAGAGAGAGAGAGAGAGCGAGAGCCAAGAGAGAGAGTGTGTGAGAGAGAGAGAGAGAGGCAGAGAGAGCGAGAGAGGGCAAGAGAAGAGAGAGAGTGTGAGAGAGAGAGAGAGAGAGAGGCAAGAGAGCGAGAGAGGGGCAGAGAGAGAGAGAGAGAGAGAGCGTGAGAGAGAGGCAGAGAGGAGCGAAGAGAGAGAGAGGGAGAGAGAAGTGTGTGAGAGAGAGAGAGAGAGAGAGAGGCAAGAGAGCGAGAGAGGGGAGAAGAGAGAGAGTGGTGTGAGAGAGAGAGAGAGAGGGAGAGAGGAGAGTGAGAGAGGGCCAAGAGAGAGAGTGTGTGAGAGAGAGAGAGAGAGAGGCAAGAGAGCGAAGAGAGCAAGAGAGAGAGTGTCAGAGAGGAGAGATGCGAGAGAGAGAGAGAGAGCAAGAGAGCGAGAGAGGGCAAGAGAGAGAGAGTGCGTGAGAGAGAGAGAGAGAGAGAGAGAGAAGAGAGGGCCAAGAGAGAGAGTGTGGAGAGTGAGTGTGTGTGTGAGTAGAGAGAGAGAGAGAGAGAGGCAAGAGAGCGAGAGAGAGCAAGAGAGAGAGAGAGTGTGTGAGAGAGCGAGAGATGAGAGAGAGAGAGAAGAGAGAGAGGAGAGAGAGTGTGTAGAGAGAGAGAGAGAGGGCAGAGAGAGAGAGAAGAGAGGAGAGAGAGGCAGAGAGTGTGCGAGAGAGAGAGAGAGAGAGAGAGACGAGAGAGCGAGAGAGAGAGAGAGAGTGCGTGAGAGAGAGAGAAAGGCAGAGAAGAGAGGGAAGAGAGAGAGTGTGTGAGAGAGAGAGAGAGAGAGAGAGCGAGAGAGGGCAAGAGAGAGTGTGTGAGAGAGAGAGAGAGAGAGAGAGAGAGAGAGAGAAAGAGAGAGGCAAGAGAGAGAGTGTGAGAGAGAGAGAGAGAAGAGAGAGGCAAGAAGAGGGCGAGAGAGTGGCAGAGAGAGAGAGAGAGAGAGACGCAAGAGAGCGAGAGAGGTGCAGGAGAGAGAGAGTGTGAGAGAGAAAGAGGAAGCAAGAGAGAGGGAAGAGAGAGCAGAGAGAGAGAGAGAGCAAGAGAGAGAAAGAGAAGAGGCAGAGAGAGAGAGACCAAGAGAAAGAGAGTGCGTGAGAGAGAGAGAGAGAGAGAGAGAGAGGCAAGAGAGCGAGAGAGGGCCAAGAGAGAGAGTGTGTGAGAGAGAGAGAGACAAGAGAGCGAGAGAGGGCCAAGAGAGAGAGTGTGAGAGAGAGAGAGAGAGAGAGGGCAGAGAGCGAGAGAGGGGCAAGAGAGAGAGAGTGTGAGAGAGAGAGAGGCCAAGAGAGCGAGAGGGGGCAAGAGAGAGAGAGAGAGAGAGAGAGAGGCAGAGAGAGCGAGAGAGAGCCAAGAGAGAGTGTGTGTGTGAGAGAGAGAGAGAGAGAAGAGAGAGAGAAAGAGAGAGGCAAGAGAGAGAGTGTGTGAGAGAGAGAGAGAGAGAGAGAGCAAGAGAAAAGAGGGGCAAAGAGAGAGAGAGAGGGCAAGAGAGAGAGTGTCCCAGAGAGAGGCAAGAGAGAGAGTGTGAGAGAGAGAGAGAGAGAGAGAGAGAGCAGAGAGGAGGCAGAGGAGAGAGAGAGGGCAAGAGAGAGAGTGAGAGAGAGAGAGAGAGAGAGAGAGAGAGGCAAGAGAGCGAGAGAGGGCCAAGAGAGAGAGTGCGTGAGAGAGAGAGAAAGAAAAGAGAGCGAGAGAGGGCAAGAGAAAGAGAGTGCGAGAGAGAGAGAAAGAGAGAGGCAGGAGAGCGAGAGAGGGCCAAGAGAGAGAGTGTGTGAGAGAGAGATAGAGAGAGAGAGGCAAGAGAGCGAGAGAGGGGCAAGAGAGAGAGTGTGTGGGAGAGAGGAAGAGAGCGAGAGAGGGCCAAGAGAGAGGTGCGTGAGAGAGAGAGAGAGAGAGAGAGAGAGAGGCAGAGGAGCGAGAGAGGGCAAGAGAGAGAGAGAGCCAAGAGAGAGAGTGTGCAGAGAGAGAGAGAGAGAGACGCAAGAGAGCGAGAGAGGGCCAAGAGAGAGATAGAGTGCGTGAGAGAGAGAGAGAGAGGCAGGAGAGCAAGAGAGGGCCAAGAGAGAGAGTGTGCGAGAGAGAGAGAGAGAGCGACGCAAGAGAGCGAGAGAGTGGCAGAGAGAGAGAGAGAGGGCCAAGAGAGAGAGTGTGTGTGTGAGAGAGAGGAGAAGAGAGCAAGAGAGAGAGAGATAGCCAAGAGAGAGAGAGAGTGTGTGAGAGAGAGAGAGATAGAGAGAGAGAAAGAGAGAGGCAAGAGAGAGAGTGTGTGAGAGAGAGAGAGAGAAAGAGAGGCAAAAGAGCGAAAGAGGGGCAGAAGAGAGAGAGAGAGGGCAAGAAGAGAGTGTGGCGAGAGAGAGAGAGAGAGAGAGAGACGCAAGAGAGCGAGAGAGAGGGCAGGAGAGAGAGAGAGTGCGTGAGAGAGAAGAAAGGCAAGAGAGAGAGAGAGAGGGCCAAGAGAGAGTGTTGCGAGAGAGAGAGAGAGACGAGAAGAGAGCGAGAGAGGGGCAAGAGAGAGAGTGTGTGTGAGAGAGAGAGAGAGAGAGAGAGAGAGAGAGAGGCAAGAGAGTGAAGAGAGGGGCAAGAGAGAGAGAGAGGCAGAGAGAGAGAGTGTGTGAGAAGAGAGAGAGAGAGGCAAGAGAGGAAAGAGGGCAAGAGAGAGGACCAAGAGAAAGAGAGTGCGTGAGAGAGAGAGAGAGAGAGAGGCAGGAGAGCGAGAGAAGGCCAAGAGAGAGAGTGTGTGAGAGAGATAGAGAGAGAGAGAGGCAAGAGAGCGAGAGAGGGGCAAGAGAGAGAGGTGTGTGAGAGAGAGAGGCAAGAGAGCGAGAGAGGGCCAAGGGAGAGAGTGTGCAAGAGAGAGAGAGAGAGAGACGCAAGAGAGCGAGAGAGGGGGAAAGAGAGAGGAGTGCGTGAGAGAGAGAGAGAGAGAGAGAGCAGGAGAGAGCGAGAGAGGGCCAAGAGAGGAGAGTGTGTGTGTCGAGAGAGAGAGAGAGAGAGAGAGGCAAGAGAGCGAGAGAGAGTGTGTGAGAGAGAGAGAGAGAGAAAGGCAAGAGAGCAAATGAGGGGCAAGATAGAGAGAGAGGGCCAAGAGAGAGAGTGTGAGAGAGAGAGAGAGAGACGCAAGAGAGCGAGAGAGGGGCAGAGAGAGAGAGTGCGTGAGAGAGAGAGAAAGAAAGAGAGGCGAGAGAGGGCCAAGAGAAAGAGAGTGCCGTGAGAGAGAGAGAAAGAGAGAGGCAGGAGAGCGAGAGAGGGCCAAGAGAGAGAGTGTGTGAGAGAGATAGAGAGAGAGAGAGCAAGAGAGCGAGAGAGGGCAAGAGAGAGAGTGTGTGAGACAGAGAGGCAAGAGAGCGAGAGAGGGCCAGAGAGAGAGAGTGCGTGAGAGAGAGAGAGAGAGAGAGAGGCAGAGAGCGAGAGAGGGCCAAGAGAGAGAGAGAGGGCAAGAGAGAGAGTGTGCGAGAGAGAGAGAGAGAGAGACGCAAGAGAGCGAGAGAGGGGCAGAGAGAGAGAGTGCGTGAGAGAGAGAGAAAGAAAAGAGAGCGAGAGAGGGCCAAGAGAAAGAGAGTGCGTGAGAGAGAGAGAAAGAGAGAGGCAGGAGAGCGAGAGAGAGGGCCAAGAGAGAGAGTGTGTGAGAGAGATAGAGAGAGAGAGGCAAGAGAGCGAGAGAGGGGCAAGAGAGAGAGTGTGTGAGACAGAGAGGCAAGAGAGCGAGAGAGGGCCAAGAGAGAGAGTGCGTGAGAGAGAGAGAGAGGCAGAGGAGCGAGAGAGGGGCGAGAGAGGGCCAAGAGAGAGAG
>BJKM01001259.1:0-62500 GCA_015082035.1 Chaenogobius annularis | reverse complement strand
CCCTCACAGTTCCCGTGCGCCCTCCAGTCTCGTGCCCCACAGTCTCGTCACAGTTGCGCGCCCTCGCAGTTCTCGTGCGCCCTCACAGTTTCGTCACAGTTTGTGCGCCCTCACAGTTCCCGTGCGTTCATAGTTTCGTGCGCCCGTCCACAGTTCTCGTGCGCCCTCACAGTTCTCGTGCGCCCTCACAGTTCCCGTGCGCCTCACAGTTCTCGTGCGCCCTCACAGTTCTCGTGCGCCCTCACAGTTCCCGTGCGCCCTCACAGTTCTCGTGCGCCCTCACTTTTGGCTCCTCCTCCTCAGACGCGGCGGAACACCTCGAAGAGCGAGGCCACGGCGTGCATCCGGTAAAACAGGTTGAGAGGAAATGGCAAAGTTCAGCACGGCGGTCCAGATGACGAAGCCAAACGTCTCCTCCTCCAAACCGTTGTCGTACTGAGGCCGACACCCGAACGCCGGGCAAGATCCAGAACTGCAAGAGACAGGGGTCAGGGGAGGGCATCTGACACACGCGAAAACACAGGACCAGAAAGAGACCGAACAGAACCACCACAGCAAAACTAAGGAACACGATTGGTCCAAGGTCGATGAAATGTGTCCAGTTTTAAGGGTTGTCGGTGCAGTTTCATCCGTCGTATGCTCCCAAGGTATCCATAGATTGTGTCCATAGCAGGAGTCCTAAAGCCCAAATACATAGTCCTGAAATCAAATGGAATGGCAATTCCAAAAACAGCTTTTTGTAGACACATTTTTGGAACAGAATTCTCTCCAAACATGTGACCTCCACTGAGATGTACATGTACTTTCCCACTTTTCATCAGTCAGAACTAAGTGGCCCGCTCGTTTCCCATTTTCCCTTAATATAATCAGTGAGTGCTCAAATTGTTCATACATTTGTACAATTTAGATTCCTCCTCCTGAAAGTTCTGCTTCATAATCCTTGATGAACATCTCATGACTTTGTTTCATGTCTTGGTTATAAAAACTCCTGTTTCTCCAGGTCAAAGATTCTTTCAACATCTCAGAGCTTTTCATGTGATTCTCTTTCACAATCTGGTGAAAAGCCTTCAGACCTTTTGTAATCCAGACCTTGAGTCTCGGGTCAGTTCTGTTTGGTCCAAAACCTTGGTCTGAAGCGACCAGTTTAAGACCTGAACCTCTTTGTTGAGTTGTATGTTGTGATCAGCTCCTTCCATGTCGTAAGCACAGGTTTGACCCAGGGATTCTTCACTTCCTCCTCATGACCCAAGCGTCTGTCATGTGCCAGTAAGCCTGCACAGGAACCCCCGGCACAACATTACTCTCAGGATGTTTCCATTGAGCTTCATATTCTGGGTCACACCAGCAACGCTCTGATTGGAGCTGAAATAAAGCCCCGCCTTTTTGCTTTTGATAAATGTAGAGTTTTAAATGAGATTCGAGGTTTTCTTTCCTCGTCACACAAATCTAGAGCTGGTTTTATTCCACTCAAACAGAGTCTGGAACAGAGAGAGAAATCTGGGCGAGACATTCATGTTTATAGTTTCAGTCTTTTAAGTCTGGATCAGAGTCCAGTTTTTAAGATCTTTTTCAACAGACGTATAATTGAACCTTATGGAGGTCCTCACCCTGTGCAACACGTTCTGTCCAGACCACGCTGTAAATAAGAGTGTTGTTGTTATTATTAAGATATGAAGAGTTTCTCTAAGTGATCTGTTTTTACTATTTATACTTCTGTTTCTGAACCTAATCTTTGTTGCAACATTATCTCACACCTAAATATTGTTTGCCGTTTAAATGGGAAGGTCTTTCTAAAGGGGAAGTGAGGTCACCAAAAAGACAGAATTACAGTTTTTTATATATTTAGTTTGTATCCAGACATCGAAGCATTTGTGTCACAGAAGCTTTCTCAGCGTCCAGATTTATTATTCCACGTTGTTGTAGTGTGTGTGTGTGTTTGGCTCATTGTGTGTGTATTTAGCTCATTGTGTGTGTATTTGGCTCATTGTGTGTGTGTTTGCTCATTGTGTGTGTATTTGGCTCATTGTGGTGTGTATGTTGGCTCATTGTGTGTGTATTTGGCTCATTGTGTGTGTATTTGGCTCATTGCGTGTGTATTTGGCTCATTTGTAGTACCGGTGTATTTGGTCATTGTGTGTGTTTAGTATTTCTGTGTGTATTTGTATTTGGCTTTCATTGGCATTGTGTGTGTATTTGGCTCATTGTGGTGTGTGTATTTGGCTCATTGCGGTGTAATTGTGTGTGTATTTGGCTCTTGTGTTGTATTTGGTCATTGTGGTGTGTATTTGGCTCATTGGTGTGTAAAGTGTCTATGTTGTCTTGTGTTTGTCGTTGCTCATAAATCCGGTCCTGATCATTGTGGATCACATTTGGGGATTTGGTCCATTCTTTTGGACAGAATTGAGGTGTAGAAACGATGGTCCACATTCAGGACTGAGATGGTCTATGTGAGGCACAGTCCAGTGGGTCCTTCCCCTCTTTAGGCCTTAAGCAGATGATGGCTTCTTTCACACTCGGAGGATCTGAGCTTTTCTAAGGCCCAGTTCAAAGTGTGTGTTTAGAGCTTGAGACCACTCTGAGGTGGTCCCGTCGCTCCTGGAGGTTTACTGTTTTTAGTCTTTTGATTGCACTTTGTATTTCAGCTCCTAATTTTTTATTATATTCTTCTGACATAACGGGCAAATGGAGAGTGTCCAGAAAGGAATTTATATCATCTTCTTTATTGTCTGGAATGTTAGAGAACAGTTTTTTATAAAAGAAATCAAATGCTGATTGAATTTGGTCTTGTTTGGTTAAGATTACATCACTTTGTCTCGGATTTTAAATATTGTTCTTTCAGCTTGTTGTTTTTTAAGTTTCCAGGATAAAAATTCAGAACATTTTGATCCACTCTCATAATATCTTTAATTGGCGAAAAGCATTTTCTTATTTATTTCCTGTGATGTCAGATCATTCATTTCTCCTCTTATCTTTCTAATTTCTTGTAGCATTTTAGGACTTCCCTTTTTGGTATTGGTTTTCCTCCAGCAATTAATTTTTTTCTTGCTGATCATTTAGCTTTTCCTCCCTTTGTTTTCTGCCGATGCTATGGCTATATGATTCCCTCTCAAGACTGCTTTAGAAGCATCCCAGAGGATGGGCCAGGAAGTTTCAACTGGATCATTTTCCTCCAGATAAGTCTTAATGTTGTTGGACATTTTCCTTAAACAAAGGGTCGTTAAGCAGGCTGCATTGAACCCCCAAAGTGTGTTTTTTCATCTTTCCTCCAAATCCACAGAGCTGTAGAGGAGCATGATCACTAGGTCACTAGGTCAATTGTGCCTAAATCTGCTTCAGTGATTTCTGTCTTTATTGAAACTCAGACCCCTCCGAGTTGGAAAGACGCCATCATATCGTTAATACCTAAAGAGGGGAAGGACCGACTTGACTGTGCCTCACACAGACCAATTTCAGTTCTGAATGTGGATCGTTTATACAGGTCTGGAGATCCGGTTGTCGAGAACCCTGCCGTCGACAGCCGCCCAGATCTCTCTGCACCAGCCCCTTACGGATCCTCCTGCAGGTGGTGGGTCCATAGGAGGACGGCCCCACGTCGCTCGTTCTGGCTACACCCAGCCGGGCCCCGTGGGGAAAGGCTCGGCCACCAGGCGCTCGCCGTCGAGCACCCACGCCAGGCCTGGCTCCAGGGTGGGGCCCCGGTAACGCCAATCCGGGCGACGTAACTGGCCTTGGTTTTCTCCTAATCATGAAGGGCTTGTGAACCGCTCTTTGTCTGACCCGTCACCCAGGACCTGTTTGCCTTTGGAGACCCTACCAGGGGCTTGAAGCCCCGGACAACATAGCTCCTGGGATCATTCGGGCGCTCAAACCCCCCCACACACTGAAACTGCACTAGTTAAAGTCACACAGTCTTGAAAAAGCAGTGGCCTCTCAACTTCACACCATCTCATTTCAAACAGTCTCTATGAACATTTTCAATCTGGTTTCCCTCCACTTCACAGCACTGAAACTGCACTTCTTCAAATCACAAATGATCTCCTCACAGCTTCTGACTCTAACGTACCATCTCTTCTCATCCTCCTCATTCACCTCCTCGTCTAACAGCAGCATTTGAGACCATCTCACACAGCGTCTCATCCATAGGCTTAAATCTATTGGCACCTCCCACATTCCTCTCTCTTGGTTTACTTCCTGTCTCTCCGATCGCAGTCAATTCATACAACTGAAATCCCACCAATCCCACCCCTTCCCTGTCCCAGCTGGTGTGCCCCAGGGCTCTGTCCTGGGTCCCCTTCCTTTTCATCATCTACATTCTCCCTCTTGGTTCCATCTTCCGTAAACACAACATTCCTTTGCGTTGCACGACTACGACGACGCACAGCTCTACCTCTCCTCTAAACCCACTGCATCACTTCCACCCAGCCTCTCTTACCCTCTGTCTGCAGGAAATTCAATTCCTGGTTCTCTTCAAATCTCCTCAAACCTCAACAGCTCTAAAACCGAATCCTACTGGTAGGCCCCCTTCCACTCTCTCAAAATCAAACAAGCTTCACAATTTCTATCAATGACCCCACTGTCCTCCCCCTCAAGTCAAGAGTCTGGGTGTCATCCTCGACAGCACCCTCTCTTTCCACTTCCACTTCGCAAACATCTCTCGTCTTCGTCCTTCTCTCACTCCTCACACCACAGCCACACTTGTCCACAGTCTCACCTCCCGGATCCATTATTGTAACTCTCTCCTCTTTGGTCTCCCCAATAAATCCCTCCAGAAACTGCAGCTTCTCAAAACTCTGCAGCCCGCATTATCACCAGGATACCCTCGCCTCCATCACATCACCCCCATCCTTCAACAACTTCAGTGGCTCCACATAAAACAACGGATTTCACTTCAAAATGATCCTAAATACTTATACAAAGCTCTCCATAACCTGGCTCCACCGTCATCTCTGACCTCCTCCACATCTCCACTCCCTCTCGCTCCCTCAGGTCCTCCTCCTCTCTCCAGCTCTCTGTCCCTCTTTCCGTCTTATTTCAATGGGGCGAGCCTTCAGCGCTCTGCTCCTCAGCTCTGGAACTTCTCCCTCCTGACTCCTCCACATAGAACCCCTTCCACTTTTCAAATCCAGACTCAAACTCACCTGTTCCACAATCAGCAACACCACATAACTCAGTCCACTCCTACACCACATAACTCAGTCACTCCTACCCACATAACTCAGTCACTCCTACCACACCACATAACTCAGTCACTCCAACACCACATAACTCGTCACTCCAACACCACATAAACTCAGTCACTCCTACACACTCTCAGCAATCCCAACCACATAACTCAGTCACTCCAAACCAACAATAACTCAGTCACCTCCTACACCACATAACTCATCACTCCGACACCATCATCCATTCTGTACTGTGGGTTTTATTCTGTTGTTTTATTCTGTTGTTTTATTCTCTGTACAGTGTCCTTGGGTGTTCTGAAAGGCCTTTTAAATAAAATGTTTATTACACATGATTTGTTATTAGCTGCTGACGATGGACTGGTCTCAATCCTGGTTCTATTGGACCTCAGAGCAGCGTTCGACACATCCAGACCACAACATTCTACTGCAGAGGCCCCGCCCTCAGCTGCTTTAAATCCTACCTATCGGATAGGTACCAGTTTGTTAATGTAAACCAGAGCTCCTCCCCTTTTCTAAAGTAACCTACGGTGTGCCACAGGGCTCAGTACTCGGACCAGTTCTGTTTCCCTCTTTATATTGCTGCCTCGTTAGGTCACATGATCTGGTGCTTGTGTGAAGGAGATAAAAACCTGGATGACACTTCATTATCTGCTTCTGAACCCTGAAAAAACCAGGTCATCGTACTAGGCCCTAATCATCTACGAGACGCTTTATCTGAGCAGATGGTCCCACTGGACCAACTCGTCAGTGTGGCCTCCAGCTCCACTGGAAGAAACCTTGGAGTCTGATTGGACCAAGAGCTCTCATTCAAAGCACATAAATCAAGCCTGTAAACAGCCTATTTCCATGCGCCTAAAAGAAGATCAAATCAGACAAATCTGGCCTTAAAGTGATGCTGAAGAACATCTCCATGCGTTTGTAACATCTAGATTAGACTCCTGTAAACTCCTGCTGCAGCGCGTCCTAAAAGCTCCATAAAAAGAAGAGAGCACATTACGCCGGTGCTGGAGTCTCTTCACTGGCTCCTGTCGAGTTTAGAATCACATTTAAAACTCCTCCTCCTGACTTACAAAGCCATAAAGGACCACGCCCCATCCTACCTCAAAGATGCTATAGGACCTTATCATCCAATCAGAGCACTTCACTCTCAAAATGCTGGACTTCTGGTGGTCCCAAGGTCTCTAAAAGCACAGTAGGAGGTCGAGTGTTTAGCTACCAAGCTCCTGTGTTGTGGAATCAGCACCTGTCCATGTTAAAGAGCCGACACAGTCTCCGACACAGTCTCCGACACAGTCTTCATTTAAGACCAGGCTTCAAACGTTCCTCTGTGAAATGGCTTATGGTCGGGCCAGTTAGGAACAGGAAGAAAAACCTACAGTTCCCACCTATGCTGCCCTAGGAGCAAACTATGGGGGAAGTATGGCAGCTGAGCCCCTCCTCTGTTTCCTGCTACTTTTCTATCAAACAATATTTAATATTTAATATCAATTTCAATTTGTTCATCTCTTTTCCTTCTTCTTTCTCCCACTTCCCCGACGGGAGTGGAGCAGCCACATCGAGGACCTGTGGATCCAGATGCTCCTCAACTGCTGGAGAAACCGGTCTCTACTCCATGTGAACGGTTCTTCATCGGCCTCGAAGACCTGGTTCTCCTCCTGAGTGGGTCCAGCTCCCTCTGTCTCTCTCTCGTCCTCCTGTCCGTCCGAGGGAGTCGGATCTCTCCTTCACTGTGGAACTTCTCCAGGTTTCTACTTTTTCCCAAAGAGGTTTGGTAGTTTCTCCTGCAGAAGGAGGGTCTAAGGACAGGGGGGCTTGGGACATCTGTCTAAGGACACAGGACGCTGGGAAACTTCCAAGTCCCTATGAATATTGTTTCTTTTCTTTTCTGTTGTGATTTTGGGCGTTACAAAAATAAATTGAATTGAAATTGAATGTCATGCGGCACTTTTAATTTCATGCATCATAATTGCCAGTCGGTGTAAGGTGATCTCCCTTCTCCTTCGGACAAGTGCGAGCTTTGAGACCCCACTTTGGGGCCGGAGCTTTACCGGCGGGGAGCGGGCTGTCAGCAGCTGCGTCGGGTCTGTTAGCCTTGTTAGCTTATGGGGCGGGCTGTTTTCCACCGGAGCCGTGGACCGTCAAACCCAGACTTGGGTTTTCTGTGTTTGCTCATCTCTTGCTCCTCGTTTCTCTGGATTTTGTGGGTAAAACGGTATTTTTCAAGATTCATTTCGGCAGCAGCGGAGCGAGTGTGTGTCTACTCTGACGTCTTACCCCAAGTCCGGAATGCACAATATAATTTCCCCCAAAAATTTGAATTACTTATTTTTATGCAATATTTAAATGTGTTGCCAAAGCCAAAACATTAATTCAAACCAACTTGAAACCAATGGTTCCAAAAGTCCAGATTCTATTGTGTCTACTTTATTTATGTATTTATACAATGGCAATTTGACATAGTCACTGTGTTCAGTCAAAACCAGGTTTTTATATCAAGAGAAGAAATATGAGACTTTCCAGGCCAACATCAGCCTGTAAATAAACTAGTCTCATCCATCAACCAAAGCCCAACCCTGTCTGATATCATGGAACCAAAACCACCGATATCCGATACCTCATCTCTAATCCGACACACAGCAACAGGGTTATGGCAGGGCATCAGGGCATCAGGGCATACTCACAGAGATGTTGCACATGGTGAGGAACAGGACGATGTTCTTCAGGAGTTTTCTCTTGAGTTGTGGTGGCGGTGATGGCAAAGCGGTGCCAACAGCTAGCGGCACCTGAGAGGGCTTCCTGCTGTACACCGGCGCACTTTCCTCCAGCTCCTCCAGGCCGCGATCCAGGCCGCGATCCAGGCCGCGATCCAGGCCGCGATCCAGGCCGCGATCCAGGCCGCGGCCCAGACCACGGTCCACACCCGGGCCACGGTCCAAGCTGCGGTCCAGGCCACTTTCCTGCGTCTCATATGCACGGTTTATGATGCCGTTGTAAGGGGGCGCCAGAGAGGAAGTGACGGAGAAAACCTCGGGCGCAGCGGGCAGCTCCTCGTGCTCTTCCTGTCTGTACAAAGACTCGATGATGAACAGGTTCTGGACGTACTTCTCCAGCACAATGAGCAGAGAGTAGAAGCCGTTTGTCCAGCGATAAGGAGCCGTGCTGCTGCTGCTCAGCACAGACACGATACTGCACCAGGACATAAGCCACGAGCCCACGGCCGAGCCAAACAGCAGCTCCGTGTCCAGCTGCCGAGAGGGATTTTTGGACTTGTCAAAGGGACGGTGCTGTGCGCGGTAGATGAACAGCCCCACGGCCGCCGCGCCGCACATGCTTAGAAGCATCACGATGCCGTAGATGTAAAACATGGATACGGCGGCCAGCCGCGTCTCGTCCGACTGCTCTACGTGTGTGACGTAAACCACAAGAACTGCGATGGTGCTGGCCAGGGCCAGCAGCCCCAGGACAGGGCCCACGCTCAGGCCGTGGCTCAGAGGGAGCAGCCTCCTCTTGGAACTGTGAAGGTCCAGAGTCCGCCCAATGTTCTTCCACATCACAAACAACATGGCTGACACAAAGATGTGGTACTCGATGTTAAAGGGGTAAAGGTAGTACAGGCTGTTGGCGAAGATGGAGCAGGTGGAGGTGGAGCAGTTACACGGCGGTGCTGAGTGGTCTGGAAGAAAGAACACAGGAAAGAGCCGTCGGAACGCAGGAAAGAGCCATCGGAACACAGGAAATGGCCGTCAGAACACAGGAAATGGCCGTCAGAAATTTAATTTGGTCTTGTTTGGTTAAGATTTTACTACTTTGTCTCGCATTTTAAAAATTGTTGTTTCAGTTTGTTTTCAAAGTTTCCAGAATTTGACAGGGTCAAAACACTCAGACCTGGATCAGGCTCTCTGTAGACCTGGTCCTCCCGCTCTCTGGGGTGTAACGTTCTCTCTCTCTCTCTTTCTGAAGTGTAGTGTCGTGTACCTGTAGTATCGTCCCTGTAGTATTGTCCCTGTCATGTACCTGTAGTATTGTCCCTGTCATGTACCTGTAGTATTGTCCCTGTCGTGTCCCTGTAGTACTGTCCCTGTCGTGTCCCTGTAGTATCGTCCCTGTAGTATCGTCCCTGTCGTATACCTGTAATATTGTCCCTGTAGAACTGTCCCTGTCATGTACCTGTAGTATTGTCCCTGTAAAGTATCGTCCCTTGCGTGTACCTGCAGTATTGTCCCTGTAGTATGTCCCTGTCGACTGTTGTAGTGTTGTCCGCCTGTCATGTACCTGTAGTATCGTCCCTGTTGTAGATTGTCCCCTGTCATGTACCTGTAGTATCGTCACCTGTCCGTGTACCATGTAGTATGTTCCCTGTCCATGTACCTGTAGTATCGTCCCTGTAGTATTGTCCCCTGTTCATGTACACTGTAGTATCGTCCCTTGTAATGTCCCTCATAGTACCTATAGTATTCGTCCCTGTCATGTACCTGTAGTCTGCATCGTTACTCCCTTCTGTATACCTGTAGTATTGTCTCCTGAGTATGTCCTGTCATGACCTGTAGTATTCGTCCTGTCATGTACCTGTAGATGTCCCTGTCATGTACCTGTAGTATCTCGGTATTCCTGTCATGTACCTGTAAGTATCGTCGCACGCTAGTCGTCCTGTCGGTACTGTATAATGTCCTGTCAGTCGTCCCTAGTATTGTCCCTGTCGTATGTACCCTGTAGTATCGTCCCTGTCATGTACCTGTAGTATCGTCCCTGTCGATGTACCTGTAGTATGTCCCTGTAGTGCTGTCCCTGTTCACGTACCTTTGAGTATTGTCCTGTAGTATCGTCCCTGTCAGTGTAGTATTCCTGTCAACCTGTATGTCCTGTCGTTCCCTGTCATACGTGCTTCTTCCTGTAGTAATCGTCCCTGTAGTGTCCCTGTCCCGTCATGTACCTGTAGTATTGTCCCTGTAGACGTCGCCTGTCATGTACCTGTAGTATTGTCCCTGTCATGTCCTGTAGTAATCGTCCCTGTCGTGTTCCGCAATGTCATGTCCTGTAGTAATATGTCCCTGATCCTGTACCTGTAGTATTTGTGTCCCTGGTCAATGTACCTGGTAGTATCCCGTCCCTGTAGTATTGTCCCTGTCATGTACCTGGTAGTATGTCCCTGTCGTGTACATGTACCTGTAGTATCGTCCCTGTCATGTACCTGTAGTATCGTCCCTGTAGTATTGTCCCTGTCATGTACGCTGTAGTATCGTCCCTGTAGTAATGTCCCTGTCCATGTACCTATAGTATTGAGTCCCTGTCATGTACCTGTAGTATCGTCCCTGTCATGTGCCCTGTAGTCATCGTCCCTGTCGTATACCTGTAGTATCGTCTGGTCTTCCTGTAGTTATTGTCCCTGTAGTGCTGTCCTTCGCTGTCAATGTACCTGTAGTATCCGTCCTCTGTAGTATTCGGTCCCTGTCATGTACCTGTAGTATCGTCCGCTGTCATGTACCTTTGGTGTAGTCTTGGTCCCGCTGTCAGTACTGTCAGCCTGTCAAGATACCTGTATTATCGTACCACCTGTCGTGGTAACCGTTGTAGTATCGTGCCGGCGGTGTTCGTGTACGCTGTACTTATCGTCGCATGTCGTGTACTCTATATATTATGCTCCTCTGTCATGTACTGTATTTATTTTCCCCTGTAGTTAGCTCGTCCCTGGTCATGTACTCTGTAGTATTGTCCCTGTTGTGTCCCTGTAGTATTCGTCCCCTTTTGTTGTCCCTGTAGTATTGTCGCTGTCGTGTCCGCTGTAGTATTGTCCCTCGTCGTGTCCCGTAGTATTGTCCCTGTCATGTCCCTGTAGTATTGTCCTGTCGTGGTTCCCTGTAGTATCGTCCTGTCGTGTACTGTAGTATTGTCCCTGTAGTACTGTCCCTTGTCATGTACCTGTAGTATTTGTCCCTCGTAGTATCTGTCCTGTCGTGTAGCCTGTAGTATTGTCCCTAGTAGTACTGTCGCCTGTCATGTACTATAGTATTTTCCCTGTAGTATCGTCCCTTGTAGTTTTTCGCCTGTCATGTACCTATTTTACCCTCTCGTGTCCCTGTAGTATCGTCCCTGTCGTGTCCCTGTATAATCGTCCCTGTCATGTACCTGTCATGTCCCTGTAGTATTGTCCCTGTCGTGTCCCTGTATAATCGTCCCTGTCATATTGTCACTGTCATGTCCCTGTAGTATTGTCCCTGTCGTGTCCCTGTAGTATCTTCCCTGTCATGTCCCTGTAGTATCGTCCCTGTCGTGTACCTGTCATATTGTCACTGTCATGTCCCTGTAGTATCGTCCCTGTCATGTCCCTGTAGTATCGTCCCTGTCGTGTACCTGTAGTATCGTCCCTGTCGTGTCCCTGTAGTATAGTCCCTGTCGTGTCCCTGTAGTATCGTCTCTGTCGTGTCCCTGTAGTATCGTCCCTGTCGTGTACCTGTAGTATTGTCCACTAGGGCGTTGACCGCAGACTGTCTCTTGATGTGGTTATTGAGGAAGTGCTCGGCCTCGGACATGACTCCACTGCACCAGAGCAGAAGGTTTGTGAAGACGGCATGGATCACCCCAAACCTGCAAACACAAGTACATTTACATCATGTACGCGTCCTTCATATCGAGAAGTACTTTTCCTCTTGCGTGAGTAATATAATGTACAGTGCCAAAGCGACAAAGAGCCTCAGTCCCTGCGCTCACCTGTGGAGGCGCTGTTGATACACTGTTTACAACTCTACCCAGAGGTCTAACGCTGACTGTCTTAAATGAATAAAACAAGTTTGTGCGACAGATTTGAGTGAAACGCTCCGCCTGACTCCGCCTCTTCATCACTACATCAGCTGATCGATACAAACGAGCTTCAGAACCAAGCACGACTGAAGGAGACGCAACAGTTTGTTTCGTACGTTATTTCTCATTTGGATCTCATTCTCTTGGTTGCCACTGAACGTTTTATAACCATGGATCTATGACAGCCTGTCTGCTGGTGCTGCTGGTGCTGCTGGTGCTGCTGGTGCTGCTGGTGCTGCTGGTGGTGGTGCTGCTGGTGATGGTGCTGGTGCTGCTGGTGCTGCTGGTGCTGCTGCTGCTGGTGCTGCTGGTGATGGTGCTGGCTGGTGCTGATCTGCTGTGCGGTGGTGCTGCTGGTGATGTGTGGTGCTGCTGGTGCTGTTGGTGCTGCTGGTGATGCTGCTGGTGCTGGTGCTGCTGCGTGTTCAGCCGTTCACTGGGACAGAGCTGTCCACATCAGTGACCCGTGGGATGCCATCTATCCAGGATTTATCTGAGGCTTTATTTTGATTTCATTTAAGTTTTCAGAAAAGTCGTGCGTTAGAGACCGCGGAGTGTGGGCTGAGTTTGTCCTTGGGCTAATAAGAGGTCGAGTTGGGGCGGGCCATAAGATGCCAAACATACAGGACTGGGCCAAACCAATAATGGGTCAAATACTGATTTACAGTGGTGTGAAAGTGTTTGTCACTTCAATGTTTTGGATTTAGTTTCATTGAGTTCATGTAAGGAATGGGACAGCTTGTATTAATGACCAGCTAATGCAGTAAATACACCGGATTTAGCTCAAAGCAACCGCAGTTTTATGGGATCAAACTCATTTAAGTATTAGTCAGACAACGAAGAAAACACAAAATGCAGTTTTTAAATGAAGGTTTTTATTATTAAGGGAAAATAAATCCAAACGTACATGGCCCTGAGTGAAAAAGTAACTGCCCCCAAACCTAATGACTGGACCACCCTTAGCAGCAACAACTGCAATCAAGCGTTTGCGATCATAGTGAGTCTGTTACATCAAGGAGTTTAGGACCCTCATCTTTGCAGGATTGTTGATTGATTAATTCAGCCACATTGGAGGGTTTTTGAGCATGAGCCAATGAAGTGCCTTTTGAAGGTCCTGCCAGCATTTCAGTAGGATTCAGGTCAGGACTCTGACTCGGTTTTTCTTCTGTCATTCAGAGGTGGTGTTCTGGATCATTGTCCTGCTGCAGAACCCAAGCTTCAGCTCCAGGTCATGAACAGATGGATGGATATTCTCCTTCAGGATGTTTTGGTCGACAGCAGAATTCATGGTTCCATTTATCACAGCAAGTCTTCCAGGTCCTGAAGCAGCAAAACAGCCCCAGACCTTCACTCCACCACCATATTTTACCGTTGGTGTGATGTTCTTTTTAGGAAATGTGGTGTTACTTTTACTCCAGATGTAACGGAACGCACACCTTGGACTTTTGTCTCTTCAGTCCACAGAGTATTTTCCTTAAAGTCTTGGGGATCAACAAGACGTTTTAGAATTGGGAGGTTTTCAGAGCTGCCACAGAGAGTTTGGTGATGACACGAACACTGACGTCGTACAGTCGATTCTGTGAGGACAGCAGTCATAGCAAACACACACCAAAGTCACTTTCAACAATGACAAACCCTGGTTCACTCCAAAACTGAGGCAGTTAAGGCAGCAGAAGGAGGCAGTCTGGCACCGGGCTGGAGACAGGGGGCGCTAAAAAGATGCAAAGTATGGATTTTAGCAAAGAGGTTTCTCGAGCGAGATCACAGTACAATACGCGTCTGAAAGCAGCAGTTCTCTGACAACAAACCCCGCCTCCGTGTGTGGGAGGGCGCTTCCAGCTCCTCACCAACCACAAGCTCCGAGCCCCCCCTGCTGCAGACAATCGAAAACTGGCTGACAACTTAACACCTTCTAAGCCAGGTTTGAATGTGACCACCCCTCCCCACGGTGGCCCACCTCCGCCAACCCAAACCTGGTCCCCCCACCTCCCCCACCCACCCTCTCAGTTCAGGAACAGGATGTTCACACAGTCTATTTCGGAAAGCCAACCCCCGAAAAGCTGCTGGACCAGACGGCGTCTCTGCGCTACATTTAAGACATTTGCGCAGAAGCTACCCCCGTATTCACCGACATGTTAAAACACCTCGCTGAGTCATGCCAGTGTCCAGCCTGCTTCAAGTCTGCCATCATTGTCCCTGTCCCCAAGAAGATAGCCCCGGATCACTGGACCTTAATGATTACAGGCCTGTGGCACTGACCGTCTGTAGTCATGAAGTCATTCGGAACCCTGGTCCTTCCCCACCTCAAAGTCTTCACCTCCTCCCTGCTGGACCCCCTGCAGGGGGGACCCCCTGATGGAAACCCCCTGCGGACCCCTGCGGGACCCCCTGCTGGACCCCCTGCTGGACCCCCTGCTGGGGACCCCCTGACTGGACCCCTGCTGGACCGCCCTGCAGTCGGCCTTACAGAGCAACAGATCTGTAACGACACCATCAACCTGGCACTCCACTTCATCTGCAGCATCTGGACTCCCCGGGAACCTTACCCAGGATCCTGTTTGGTGGACTTCAGCCTCTTCATCAACACCATCCTCCCTGCTCTGCTCCAGGACAAGCCTCTCCAGAACCTCAACGTGCCTGACTTCCACCTGCAGGGGGAGCACTGACTTCCTGACGGATCTCGGGAGGCAGTGTGTGCGGCCGGGAAAGAATGTCTCAGACACTCAGACGATCAGCATCAGGAGTCTCCACAGGGCTGTGTACTTTCTCCTCCTGCTCTTCTCCCTGTACACAAACTGCTGCACCTCCAGCCACGACGACACACCACCTTCATCAGGGCTCATCTCGGACGGGAAGGAGTCTCCCACAGGAGGGAGGTGGGACCGGCTGGTGTCCTGGGCAGCATGCCACACCAAACACTGGAAGTTCAACGCCCAGAAGGACAGTGGATGACTCGTGGCAATTCAGGAAAGCCACAGCCCCGAGCGCGCGCGCGCAACCTCATTCATGAAAGACTCGCCCATCACACGAACTCCTTCTCTTTCCTCAAGCTACCACCACTCACCCAGCACCTACTCGAAGTCGCGTGAGCATACCATAATAGAACTTTCCCTTCATTCGATCAAGAGTTCACATAGAGTTCTGTCACTGTTGCTTGCGGGGTGTCAGTGCAGGAGTGATGGCTCCGCAGTTTTACCGGCCATCAGAGCGCCCGTCTGCTGGAGCCACAGCAGGACAGACTACAGTGCCCTCTGCTGAGCACAGCCAGGAACAAACTGAGAGGACAGAGCTATAGCGCCCTCTGCTGAGAAGTGATCGCTGCGACTGGCTGCAGACTTCCATCTCTGCAGGACCTGTACGTCTCCAGGGCTCTGGGACGAGCAGGTCGGATCACAGCTGACCCTTCTCACCCTCAGGCAGGAGGCCACTCCCCTCAGGCAGGAGGCTACGGTCCAGCCGGACCAGAACCTCCCACCACAAGAACAGTTCCTTTCCCTCTGCCGTTGGACTCATGAACACTTCTAAACACCTGTCACTTTCACTGCAACTCTTCATCACTCACTGTCACTTCCTGCACTTCGACTGTAAATGTAACTGTAACTCTCGTGTACATAGTAATCCCTATTTTCATTTCATACTACAGTCATTTTAAGCGGTCTCTTAATTCGTGCCCTTTGGATTGAACATATGTGGTTCGTTCTTGCTCAGTGTTTCGTGTTGCACCTTTGACACGAGACAAGTTCTTATGTTGGGGAATTTTGATCATTGACAATGAAAATAAACCCTTTTTTTGATTCTGATTCTGAATTGAGACGAGCCTTAATGTTCTTTTTGCTCAGCAGTGGTTTTGGTGGAGTCATGAACTCTGACCTTAACTGATGCCAGTGAGGCCTGCAGGTCTTTGGATGTTGTGGGGTCTTTGGTGACCTCTTGGATGAGTCTGTGCTCTTGGGGTCACTCCACAGAAGGTTCCACACTGTTCCATCTTTTGTTCATTTGTGGAGAATGGTTCTCACTGAGGTTCGAGTCCCAAAGCTTTAGAACCTTTTCCAGACTCACGTACGTTATTTCTCATTTGTTTCTGAAGTTCTTTGGATCTCAGCATGACGTTGAGCTTTTGAGGCGCTTTTGAGGAGCTTTTGTTCTCCTTCACATTGTCAGAAAGGTCCTATTTAAGTGATTGCTTGACTGAGAACAGGCGTGGCAGTATCAGGCCTGGGCGTGGCCAGAGAAACTGAACTCAGGTGTGAGAAACCACAGTTAAGTTTGAACAGAAGGAGCAAAAGGACCGCGAGTGTGTTTTCCCTCAATAATAAAGTCCTTCAATTAAAAACTGCAATTTGTGTTTAAGTGTGCCCAAGATGTGCCCAACATGTGCCCAGCATGTGACCACCATGTGACCAGCATGTGACCAGCATGTGCCCAACATGTGCCCAACATGTGCCAACATGTGCCCAGCATGTGCTCAGCATGTTCCAAACATGTGCCAACATGTGACCAGCATGTGACCAGAATGTGACCATTATGTGACCAGCATGTGCCCAACATGTGCCCAACATGTGCCCAACATGTGCCCAACATGTGCCCAACATGTGCCCAACATGTGCCAACATGTGATGTGCCCAACATGTGCCCAACATGTGCCCAAATGTGCCCAACATGTGCCCAACATGTGCCAGCATGTGCCCAGCATGTGCCCAGCATGTGCCCAACATGTGCCCAACATGCCCAGCATGTGCAGCATGTGCCCAGCATGGTGACCAGCATGTGACCAGCATGTGACCACCATGTGCCCACCATGTGCCCACCATGTGCCCAATTGTGCCATGTGACCAACATGTGCCCCACATGTGACCCACATGTGACCAACATGTGACCATGTGAACATGTGACCAACATGTGACCAGCATGTGACCAACATGTGACCAGCATGTGACCAACACCACTGTAGATGTGTAGATTAGCCGAAAACCTGTCAATTTGATTATGAAATGGTTCAAATAAGCCTTTGGGGACAGAAGGACGCTCGTTTGAAACAAAGAAATAAATCACTTTTTAAAGTGAAGAATCTTTTGAATAATCGTGATTATGACAAAAATACTTGATTATTATATCTGCTGGAGCCGGCCAAGGCCCCTCCCACAGCCTCAGCCGGCCCACCAGACCCAGAGGACAGGTCACACTCGTACACGTCATGATGTCATCAAAAGGTTTTCATTCTTTCATCCAGAGTTCATTCATCCTGAGCGTTGTTAGCTCAGAGTGTGCTAATAGCGTTAGCCCAACACACGCTGCTCCTCCAAACAGAGTCATGCGCCCTCTAAAGGCCGCTCCAGTCATTACACTGGAGTGGCGCAGGCTGGCATGGTGTCACGGGCGGGACTAAACCGGGGCACTAGGGTTAGGGTGCTGGTTCCAGCCTGTCAATCAACTGTAAAGGGAGAATCTGATTGGTCAGTGCTTGTCATCTGCCGGCCAATGAACGACCGGTTCTGAACATGTGACCTCCAAAACAACTCTGTTCATTATTGACACGTTTGATACTATATTATAGTATTCAAGTACTTACTTGAATACTATAGTATAGTATATATTGTTCCTTTGAAGGTTCTGCTGTTCCTCTAATCCTGACTCAGTCTGGTGGGAGGGCATCTGTGGTGAATATTTATCACAGTTTTACTTCCGTTAAGTTGCAGTTTGAGAAGATATTTTGAGTTGAAATGACAGGAAGTGGCGCTGACTCCCTCTGTGATGTCATCAGTGTGATGTCATCAGTGTGATGTCATCAGTGTGATGTCATCAGTGTGATGTCATCAGTGTGCGAGTTTAACCCGTGGTTGGACTAAACAAAGGTGTTCTCTGGTGTTCTTGTGTCGGGTCAGAACTGTGGTGTCGTTTCTGTGGGTTTGGGTTCTTGTTTACAGTCTGGTCGCTAGGCAACAGACTTGGAATGACCTGTGTCATATTTATTTGCAACCAGGAAGTACGAGTATACACTTTGAATGTGAAATATAAATGTGTTGAGACTTCCGGTCGCTCTCACGTGACTAAACATCGCGCGGGCTCGTGTTTTACAGCTCGTTTCACTGGAGTTTGATTTCTTTTTGATCCGGAGGTGGACAAAGCGAAGGCCACGCCCTCCACACCTCTGAACGGTCTGAGAACACGGTACACCGTGAGATATCTTGTTCCCAGCTCAGTGTCATTTCACGTGTGTGACGTCACTGTCCGGGCGTGGGAAAAGAAGCAGAAACACGCACCTCTCAAACGTCTCGAAGGATTTGATCACGTCTTTAATGTGGAACCACAGAAAATGCACCTGTGCCAAACACAAAGACACAGCGTTATGACGTCACTGATCATGAACTATGGGGGCCGCAGCAGGTGGGCGCGCGCGCTCACGCCGTTACACTCCGAAAACACGCACAAAGAGCGGATTATGCGGAGTGACGTGCGCGAACAAAGAGCGCATTTAAGAGCACGACAAAAGCAGGAAAGGAGAGGAGAGTCCGCTCACCTGCGCCACGGTGTGCGCGGCGTGGAGCACCGGATACACGCCGAGCAGCGCGGACACGCACGCGCGGTAGCCCACGTAGTAACCGATCCGGAATGCGTCCATGACGAGAGAGAGGATGGCGAGCAGCGTGAGACCACCTGAAAGAGACACGTTTGGAACAGACTTTCAAAAGGACAAGTTTGTGAGAACTCCAGAGTTCAGCCCAATGTTTGCTCTGGAACCAGCTTCAGTTTCGGGCCTTTTGTTCTGAAAACCTTTCAAAAGTCTGGACAATGTTTTAAACATCAAGAGCACTCTATCAGAATGATGGAAATTAGGACCGTTGCCATAGAAATGACACTTGAATGAATAAAAGTCCTAAACACAAACTGTTTGGTAACGCCTCTGACTCTGCCATGTGTCACCCACTGCACCCAACAGCCCCTGACCCCCCCTTGACCCACAGGTGACCCCCACATCCGGGTCAATATGAATGCGTTCTGTGACTTCTGCTTCAAGAAAATGTCCTGTAACTAACTTTAAACCCTGAGGAAGCGTGTGCGTAAAGCGTGCGTAAAGCGTGCGTAAAGCGCAGCCTGACCCACCTCGGATCCAACAGGTCGTGGCGTGTTTGTCCTTCTCCGTGTGCGCGCTCTTGTGCCTGTCACGCACGAGGATGTACCACATCATCCACACGAGCTGCAGCGCCATGACGCCGCAGAGGAACCCGAGCAGATGCTCGTCCTGCACCGCGGCGTCGTGGTGCGCGATGGCCAGCATCAGCGCGGCCCCGATCAGCAGCAGGTTGGTTCCGTACTGTCCACTCAGGATCTCCGCGTTCTTCTTGGGATAATCCGCGGACAGGCTCAGTCTGATGCGCGTGAACATCCTCTTGTCGCGCTCGGAGCTCGAGGAGGACGCGGTGCTGTGGCAGTATTTGTGTGGACACATGATGTCCAGCCCGCTGTGCTCCACCATCCTGAGAGCCGCGGGGACGCGGCGGCCGTGGAGCTATAAGTGCGTGTGTGGGAGGGCAGGTGTGTCACCTGTGGGCGCGCGGCGGCTGCCAAACATGCTCACTTAATCCGCGCGGCAGCGGCTCAGTACACACGCATTCTTTCGGTGTCCGTGCTCGGAGCGGCGGCCGCCCCGCGCACCTTCACCCCGGAGCAGCTGACTCACGGCGGATTGGTTTCACGTCTCCACAAACACGCGGATATTTCAGGGAAGTCTCTGCGCCCGCGTGCCAACCATTCACTGCCCACACGCGCGCACAGACGCACTCAGCCACCCAAACCGGCCCGAGCACGGCCACGAGTGTGAGAGGGTTGTCCTCACGGTCCTCGCGGTCCTCGCGGTCCTCGCGGTCCTCGCGGTCCTCGCGGTCCTCCCCCGCGCTCTCCACCCGCCGCGTGTGCGCCACAGAGTCTGGTTCAGCGCGCGCGCCCACTAAAGTGTCACACTTCAAGGCCAAAACCTTCAATGAATCAGAGCTTTACAGACGTGAACATGTCCCACGCACAGGTCACGGCTGCCCGGGGCCCGGGGCCCGGGGCCCCTCACCGTGTCCTCGGCACTGTAAATACAAATACAAACCTTAGATGATAAAATCCTGGACATTTACTTTCTTTTTCTCAAATTGTCCAAGATTTGAAACCTGAAACTTTGACTTTTGAACACAAAATGTGCAAAAATCACTGAGTACGATTCACCCGGTCCTGTCCCGGTCCCGGTCCTGTCCCGGTCCTGTCCCTGTCCCGGTCCTGTCCCGGTCCTGTCCTGTCCCGGTCCTGTCCTGGTCCTGTCCTGGTCCTGTCCCGGTCCTGTCCTGTCCCGGTCCTCGGTCCCGGTCCCTGACCCGGCCTGTCCTAATGTTCCCGGCTTCTCTTCCCTCCCCAGGTCCTGTCCTCGGTCCCGGTCCTGTCCCGTCCGTGTCCCTGTCCCGTCTGTCCCGGCGTCCTGGTCCCGTTAGTCTCGCTGTCCCGGTTCCTCGTCCCGGTCCTGTCCCGGTCCTGTCCTCGGTCCTGGTCCGTTGGTCCTGTCCTGGTACCTGTCCGGTCCTGTCCCGTCCGTCCTGTTCTCTGTCCCGTCCGTTCCCGGTCCGTCTGTGCCCGGTCCTGTCCGGTCCGGTGTGGTCCCGGTCCTGGTCCCGGTCCCGGTCCTGGTCCCGGCCGGTCCCGGTCCTGTCCCGGTGTCCTGTCCGGTTCCGCGTCCGTCCCTGTCCGGTCCTCGGTCCTGTCGGTCCCGGTCCTGTCCGTCCTGGTCCTGTCCCGTCCTGTTCCGGTTCCTGTCCGGTCCTGCCCGTCCGGTCGGTCCTGTCCCGGTCCAGTCCGGTCCCGTCCGTCCTGTCCCGGTCCAGTCTCCGTCCGGTCCATCCCGGTCGTAGTTGGTTCATACAGAATTCGAACTCAGGACCGAATGAAATGAGTAGAAAAGCTTTATTTGGACACGTTTCTAAAAACACTCATAAATACAAAAGGAGTTCTGCAGGAGGTTCTGGAGCGCGTTCTCAACAGAACCACTCCGAACACGAGTTATTCCGAGCAGCGAGACGAGCATCACGGCCCCATGAACTGAGTGAAGAGGAGGAGCGGCGCGTGAGGAAGGACCAGAGCGGCCACACGCGCATGTTCAGGCTGAAACGGAGAAACACAGGGTCAGACACCTCCTCCTGACACCCCTTCCTCTGACACCTCCTCCTCTGACACCTCCTCCTGACACCTCCCCATCTTCCTTCCACCTCCCTCCCACCACACCTCCTTCACACCTCCTGACCTCACCTACCCACCACACCTCCTCCCACACACCTCCTCCCACACACTCCCTCACACTCCCCTGACACCTCCTGACACCTCTCTGACACCTTACCCCCATCTTCCTTCCACCTCCCTCCCCCACACCTCTTCCCCACACCTCCTGACACCTCCCTACACACACCTCCCCCCACACTCCCCTCCACACTCCCTCCACACTCCCTCCACACCTCCCTCCCCCCCTCCACACTCCCTCCACACACCTCCTCCACACCTCCTGACACCATCCCCCCACACACCTCCCTCCACACTCCCCTCCACACTCCCTCCCCCCCACACCTCCTACCACACACCTCCCTCCACACCTCCCCTCCACACCTCCCTCCTCCCCTTCCACACCTCCCTCCACACCTCCCCTCCACACTCCTCCCCCCTCCACACCCCCCTCCCACACTCCTGACACCTCCTGACACCTCCTGACACTCCCTCCCACACACCTTCCCCTGACCACCTCCTGACACCTCCTGACACCTCCTGACACCTCCTACACTCCTGACACCTCCTGACACCTCCTGACACCTCCCTAAGGTGTTCCTCGAGAGACGGCTGAAAGGACTGTGACGTCTCTGGTGTTTTCTGAAATTGGGTCGATGGAGTTGGATGACGTGTTCCTAGAAAACCAAAACGATGGCGTCGTCTCTGATTCTTTAGAAAACCAAAGAACAGGTTTGACCTTTAGTCAAAGAGGCGTGCGAGGACGTTTTTCCTCTAGAGGCGAGAGAGGTTTTGGTTTATTCATGATGAAACTTAAACTGCACGAGGTGGCCACGCCCAGAGGGAACATGTTATAACAAGAGTACAAACAGTTATTTACACATTTACTGTTCTGAAGCTCTGACAGGATCAAGGATGAAGATAAAGATGAAATGAGGCGTTCAGGATCTCTGCTTGGTCTAAATCCATTCTTCATTTTGAACGTCCCAAATGTTCCCAGAGAGTTCATGAGCGCTTTTTGAGGGAAAGTTCCACACTTCCATGAATAGTTCCTTGTGACCAGTACAAATCTGCCATCTTTATCTTTGTGTTGAGCCCACAGACTGATCCAAACAGAGATCAGAAGGTGGAGGAAAGACCCTTTTCAAGGTTTAAAATCACTTCAAACACAATTGACTCAATCTCCGTTCATCTCCGTTCATCTCCGTTCATCTCAGACTCTTTTTGAGGTGAAAATCCAGTTCCTCTGCTCTCAGCAAAAAGCAATTCTATTTCATTTAATGTCATGCTTTCACCATTCAGTTGTTCATATACATACAATTATTCAGGTTCATAATTCCGATCACAATAGAACCGTGAGAACTGAAAAGGCGGTACCATGCAGGAGGCGGCGATGAAGGCGGCCGTGGTGATGGCGGGAACGGCGGGATACTCCTGATCGTAATGTGTGATCCCTTTGAACCAACTCCAGGTAAACGATGCAGAAAGAGCGCGAGCGACAGGCAGAGCGAGCAGGAGCAGCAGGCCCACGTTCAACCACCACCTGAAACTCAAAGATGTACGGTTAGAAACCACCACCTGAAACTCAAAGATGTACAGTCAGAACCACCACCTTGAAACTCACAGATGTAGAGTCAGAACCACCACCTGAAACTCACAGATGTAGAGTCAGAACCACCACCTGAAACTCACAGATGTACGGTTAGAACCACCACCTGAAACTCAAAGATGTAGAGTCAGAACCACCACCTGAAACTCACAGATGTACAGTCAGAACCACCACCTGAAAACTCACAGATGTACGGTTAGAACCACCACCTGAAACTCAAAGATGTACGGTTAGAACACCACTGAAACTCACAGATGTACGTTAGAAACCACCACCTGAAACTCACGATGTACGTTAGAACACACTGAACTCACAGATGTAGAGTCAGAACCACCACCTAAACCACAGATGTACGGTTAGAACCACACCTGAAACTCACAGATGTACGGTTAGAACCACCACTGAAACTCACAGATGTACAGCTATAAAACACACCTGAAACTCACAGATGTACGGTTAGAACCACCACCTGAAACTCACAGATGTACAGCTATAAACACCACTGAAACTCACAGATGTACGGTTAGAACCACCACCTGAAACTCACAGATGTACAGTCGAACACCACCTGAAACCACAGATGTACGGTTAGAACCACCACCTGAAACTCACAGATGTAGAGTCAGAAACCACCACCTGAAACTCACAGATGTTACGGTTAGAACCACCACCTGAAACTCACAGATGTACGGTTAGAACCACCACCTGAAACTCAACAGATGTACGGTTAGAACCACCACCTGAAACTCAAAGATGTACGGTTAGAACCACCACCTGAAACTCACAGATGTAGACGTCAGAACCACCACCTGAAACCCACAGATGTAGAGTCAGAACCACCACCCTGAAACTCACAGATGTACGGTGAGAGGAGGAGCAAACAATAAGTATATAAGAATATTCCTCTTGTTTTAGTTTCAGTTAGATTAGTTGTAGTTTCTTTCTGCCCGGCTCTCGGTGATGATGTCATCACTGGACACGCTCTTGACCGCGCCCAGCCTGACCGCGCCCAGCCTGACCGCGCCCAGCCTGAACCGCGCCCAGCCTGACCGCAGCCTTTCATGTAAAGTTCAGTTTATCATATTCAAGTGGATCCTCACGTGAGCCACGCATCGCTCTGAAGCATTACTCCAGATGCCCTTCCCATGACTGCACATGTCCCGGTGGAACTCGGTCACAGAACATTAGAAACATCATGACTTGAGTCGTGTGAACGTGTCTTCTTCACCTGTTGATGTCGTGGCTGTGCAGGAGCAGGTGAAAGAAGTCCACGTAGTAGGTGAGGGCCACTGAAGCCACGATCCAGAACACCGTGTGTCGGTTTATCCGAGGGAGAGGCTTCACGTCCTTCTGCTCGGCACCTGGAACACACACATGTAATGAGAGGCCAAAGAACCTCTCAGAGAACCAGAACCTTCTGCTTTGCAAGAGGGGGAATCAGAAGGAGCTCCATCCTTTCATCTTGAGTGGATCATTCTCAGTCCATGCTCAGAAGATAAACCCTCGGTCCAGCCTCAGAAGATAAACCCTCGGTCCAGCCTCAGAGGTGGATCTGTCCCGTCCGTCCAGAGTCTGGACCTTTGGATCCCACTGGAGTTCAAGGTTACTCTTTGTCGTCTTCGTAAGGAACTGTGCCCTTTGACCCTTCAGTGTCTCAGAAGCAGCGCCCGGGACCAGACCCTGATCCTGGTCTATGTTTCCTGGTCTAGTCATGGAACAGGGTTTGTGTTGAAGGAGGAAACCAGAGAAACATGTGAGCTCCATACAGACCCAGGACTCAAACCTGTGACCGTCTGGCTGTGAGGTGAGAGCACGAGCCACTGTGCCACCACGGTCCGCTCTCTCTCTCATGTCTCTGAACCGGGACAGGACGAGTCGGGTTTCCTGGATGACGAGGCGCTCAGACCTGACACAGATCTGGAATGGACCTGGGCCAGAACCAGGCCTGGGCCAGAACCAGACCTGAGACTGAACCAGAGCCAGATCTGGCCTGGGACTTGGCCTGGGCCTGGGACTGGGCCTGGGACTGGGCCTGGGACTGGGCCTGGGACTGGGCCTGGGACTGGGCCTGGACTTGCCTGGGACTGGGCCTGGGACTGGGACTTGGCCTGGGACTTGGCCTGGGACTTGGCCTGGGACTTGGCCTGGGACTTGGCCTGGGACTTGGCCTGGGACTGGGACTGGGACTGGGACTGGGACTGGGCCTGGGACTGGGCCTGGTCTGGACACTGGTCTGGACCTGGTCTGGACCTGGTCTGGAGAACTCTCAAATGTAACAAACTCTGGAGCTGTTTTTGTGTTCCAGAGACTAAACATTTCGATTGAACAATGAGACTTTTGATTTGACCAGAACCAAAGTTCAGACGAGTGGAACTGAGGCCACGAGAGCGAAAACACGAGAGGAACGTGGATTCAGGACCAAAGGGGTTCTTTTTGGTTACAATTCTGATGAAATAACGTCACAGTGTTTGTGTTTCAGAGTGGTTCAGATCAGATTTCCCTTCAGACGGCTCCGTTTACATGAGACAATGGTCAGATGTTTGCTCAGATGTTTGGTCAGATGTTTGGTCAGATGCCAGGTCAGATGCCGGGTCAGATGTCTGGTCAGATGTCGGGTGAGATGTCGGGTCAGATGTTTGATCAGATGTTTGCTCAGATGATGGTCAGATGTTTGTTCAGATGTTTGTTCAGATGCCAGGTCAGATGCCGGGTCAGATCTCTGGTCAGATGTCGGGTGAGATGTCGGGTCAGATATTGGTCAGATGTTTGCTCAGATGTTTGCTCAGATGTTTGCTCAGATGATGGTCAGATGTTTGGTCAGATGTCAGGTCAGATGCCAGGTCAGATGCCAGGTCAGATGCCTGGTCAGATGCCTGGTCAGATGTCGGGTCAGATGTCGGCTCAGATGCCTGGTCAGATGTCGGGTCAGATATTGGTCAGATGTTTGCTCAGATGTCGGGTCAGATATTTGCTCAGATGTCGGGTCAGCTGTTTGGTCAGATGTCGGGTCAGATGCCCTGGTCAGATGTTTGCTCAGTTGTTTGGTCAGATGTTTGGTCAGATGCCTGGTCAGATGCCCTGGTCTGATGTTTGCTCAGATGCTGTGCACAGACCGGCCCCGGTGTGCAGCGGTGCTTTCCTCTTCAGACTCACTTTTCTCCGGTTCCGCGCCCGGTTCGCTCTGGAGAAACGGCTCTGCGTCTTTCCTGAAGCGGTTCCGAAGCGTCGCCAGGTCCGCGTCGATCAAACTCTCAGTCATTTTCACCAAAAACACAAAAACCGACAAGAATCCAAAAACACTGAAGCAAAGCGAAGACTTCCTGTTCAGGCGCGGCGCACGTGATGACGTAGCACTGCGCGACACTTGTAGTTTTTGCGTGACGTAGGCGTGGATTTAAAGATCTGGTATTCTCTGTGGATAAAGTTACATCTGATCGGTTTAATTGATAATTACAATATAGTTATACAATACGTAAGTACGACACGCCCCTTTTCTGGAGATAATAATAATAATAATAATAATAATACATTTTATTTAAAAGCGCCTTTCAGAACACCCAAGGACACTGTACAAGAGAATAAAACAGCAGAATAAAACAACAGCATAATTGGTCTCAGGCTAATTAACAATGATACGAATTTACAGACAAATCTGCTATTTCACATTTATGATCAAACGTTTTGTTCATAAATAAATGAATAAATGAATAAATGAGACAAAAGCCCAGGTCTCACTCTGAGACCTCAGACAAACTTCACAAAAAGGTTCTACATGTGATAAATGTGGCGTGACAACATGTGGCCCCCTGACAACATGTGGCCCCCTGACAACATGTGGCCCCCTGACAACATGTGGCCCTGTATTTGGAAGGCTCTGTTCGCGTGAGTTTTATCTGAATGTATAACTTTCCGCGCGCACAGAACCCGAGCCCGCGCCTTTGACCCGAGTCTGGAGGAGGAACTGGATCCGTGTCCTGCAGGCTCCAGCCGGGCTCCAGCCGGGCTCCAGAGGGCCCTTGGAGCTTTATATTGCGCCGTGAGCGGCGCTGCGTCTCGGTTTTCGCTCGGAGGCGGAGCGCGCCTCGCGGAGCGTCCACAGCGGCGCGTTGTCCGTGTGCACACGCCGAGGTAAAGCTGCGCACAAGCGCCACACTGGGGCCCATTCTTCTGCGCTGAAACAGGAGCCGCGTTTACGCTCCGCTCAAGCAACCGCGCGCCCAACAATGCCATATGTTTGGATGGTTCTGTGAACGCGGGGACGAGAACTAAAACCTGGGCCCTCTGGACTCAGAATGGGCCGGTGCGAATGGGGCCGTCCAACATGGGGCATGGTGCGACATGGGGCCAGTCCAACATGGGGCACACAGTCCAAATGTGGCCGGTGCAACATGGGATCGTGCGACATGTGGCGGTGGCGGACATGGGGCCGGTGCAACATGGGGCCAGTCGAATTGGGGACTCGGGTGTGACATGGGGCCGGTGCGACATGGGGCCGGTGGAACATTGGGGCCGGTGAGACATGGGGCCGGTCAATGTGGCCTGGGAACATGTGGCGGTGCAACATGTTGGCTGGTGCGACATGGGGCCAGTGCGACATGTGGCGGTGCGACATGTGGCCGGTGCGACATGGGCCAGTCGAATGGGGCCCGGTTGTGCACTGGGGCCAGGTTGGACATGGGGCCGTGGCGAATGGGGCGGGCGCACATGGGGCCGGTGCCGAATGGATCAGTGCGACCATTGGGCCGGAAGGTGGACATGGGGCCGGTGCGAACAATGGGCCGGGGCGACATGGGCCGTGCGACATGGGATCAATCGACCTGGGGACCGTGGAACGGGGTCCGGTGCCACATGGGAATCAGTGCGACATGGGGCCGGTGCGACACGGGCGGTGGCGAACGCTTGGGCGGGTGCGGGCAAAAAACACCGGGGCAGCAGGTAGCGACATGCGGTGGGCAGGTGGACATGGGGGACCCGTGGCGACATGAGGCGCGGTGCAAATGGGGCCCTTTTCACCCTTTCTCTCGCACATTTACTCCCTCCTCTCATCTGTTCCATCCGCCTTTCCTAACTATCACCTGTTCAACTTCTCCCTACCTTACAACGTTCCCTACCTACACACTCTCCTCAATTGGGCGATTCCTCTCGCTCACTCCTCATCGTTCCTCCCTCCTTCTCTCCGCGTGTCCTGTATCCCCTCCCTCAGCGTCGTTCCCTCGCATACCATTGGACTCATTCGCGTTCCTCAGACACCACCACCAGCTCCGTTCGCTTCACTCCTAAAACCACAATCCGTTTCGCCCTCCCTCTCTCTCTGCGCTTTCCACGTCCCTCCTCTCTCAGGCGTGTCTGATCCCCTCCTCTCTCGCGTTCCTCCCCTCCTCACCCGTTCCGATACCCACTCTCTCTCCTGCCCGGCATCTTTCTCCCCCCTCACCCCCGTCCTGTTCCCGCCATCCTCACACCGTTCCCTCTCTCACGTTCCTAACACAGTAACACAGTATGTGATATTGTATTCACTTATTTATGTTTTGATAAAGTTTCTTTTATATTCTGGAGTTGTATTTAATGTGTGGTTCTGTGATCGCAGGGCCTGCAGCCGGGCCAAGGGGCCTTGCGACCGGCCATGAAGGCCCATGGGGCCCATGTAAGAAAGAGCATACCACTCACTGAGCGGTTCATGGTTTAGAAACGAAAATTAAATACTGTAAATGTAACTGGCCCTGCCTCAGCATCAGGGCTCGGCTAGGGCCCTCAGAAGCTCGGGCCCTCGCGGTCACAGTCGTGGTCACAGCGAGCGGCGGGGTCATGCTGCTCCGGTTCACACATGGAATGAGTCAGGGAATTAAAGTGAGCTCCAGAAAATTGCAACTTCCTCGAACAAAGAATTGCCAGGAGAGAATGCAGGAGGAGGGGACGCAGAGGAGGAGACGCAGAGAAGACGCGAGGCGAGACCAGAGAGGAGACCAACAGGAGGAACAGCACGAAGAATACTTTGAGGATCTGCCTCAAACCTCTGTCACGTCTTCTGACAGAGGAAGCAGGGCCGGCGCAGGCACCAGAGAGACGCAGACACCAGAGGACGCAGGCACCAGAGAGACGAGGCACCAGAAGAGAGCACGGCACAGAGAAGACGCAGACACCAGAGAGACGCAGCCACAGAGAGACGCAGACACCAGAGGGAGACGCAGCCCAGAGAGACGTAGGCACCAGAAGAGAATCGCAGGCACCAGAGAGACGAGACACAGAGAACGCAGACACAAGAGATCGCAGACCACCAGAGAGACGCAGAACAGAGAGACGCAGGACCAGAGTAGACGCAGGCAACAAGATGAGACGCAGACACCAGAGAGACGAGGCACCCAGAGAGACGCAGCACCAGAGAGAGCAGGCACAGAGGACGCAGGCACCAGAGGAGACGCAGGCACAGAGAGACGCAGCCGACCAGAGGACGCAGACACCCAGAAGACGCGAACAGAAGGACCAGACAACCAAGAGACGCAGGGTGGCACCAGAGATGACGCAGGCACCAGAGAGACGCGACACCAGAGAGACGCAGACACCAGAGAGACGCAGACCAGAGAGACGCCAGCACAGAGAGACGCAGGCCAGAGAGACGCAGGCACCAGAGAGACGCAGACACCAGAGTAGACGCAGACCAGATGAGACGCGACCGAGAGACCAGGCACCAGAGAGCGCAGGACCAGATGGACGCAGACAAGAGACACCAAGGAGACGCAGACACGAGAGAACGCAGGCACGCAGAGAGACGCAGACACCAGAAAGACGCAGACACCAGAGAGACGCAGACCCAGAGAGACAGCACCAGAGAGACGCGGCAGCAGAGAGACGCAGACACCAGAGAGACGCAGACCCCAGAGAGAACGCAGACACCAGAGAGACGCAGACACCAGAAGACAGATACAGGAGATAAAATAACTTTTATTAAAAACAAGACATTATTTGAGGAGTTTGACTCGGTCTTTTAAAACTCTAAACTTTGGATTGTTGTTGATTTTCTTTGTTGAAAAGTGGCAACGAACGTCCTCCTCAGATTTATGATTGGCGTCTCCAGCTGAACGAGTAAAAACGCCGCAACACCTGCAACACAGAACTGCACGATTACAACTTTGGGTTTCTGGGCGTTTCACCTTTAAGAGAATGAACGAGTGAATCAAAGTCAAGGAGCGAGAGGAGGAGGAGAGAGGAGCGAGGAGGAGGAGGAGGAGGGAGCGAGGAGGCGAGAGGAGGCGAGGAGGAAGGAGGGACGAGCGAGGGAGCGAGGAGGGAGCGAGGAGGAGGAGGGAGGGGAGGAAGGGGGAGCGAGGAGGGGAGGGAGCGAGGGAGGAGGAGGAAAAGGAGGGGAAGTCAGCGGAGGAGGAGGAGGAGGGAGCGAGGAGGAGGAGGAGGGGGCTCAGGAGGAGGAGGAGGGGGGAGGGAGAGGAGGAGGAGAGGAGGGAGGGGCAGGAGGGAGGAGGGAGGAGGAGGAGGGAGCGAGGAGGAGGAGGAGAGGGAGCGAGGAGGGAGCGAGGAGGAGGAGGAGGAGGCGAGCCGATGGAGGAGGGGAGCGAGGAGGAGGAGGGATCGAGGAGGGAGCGGGAGGAGGAGGGCGAGGAGGAGGAGGGAGCGAGGAGGAGGAGGAGGGAGCGAGTAGGAAGGGAGCAGGGGAGGAGGAGAGGAGGAGGAGGAGGAGGGAGCGAGGAGGGAGTGAGGAGGGGAGGAGCGAGGAGGGAGTGAGGAGGAGGAGGAGCGAGGAGGAGCGGGAGGAGGACGGAGGAGGGAGGAGGAGCGAGGAAGGAGCGAGGAGAGAGAGGAGGAGGGAGCGCGGAGGAGGGAGCGAGGAGGGAGGAGCGAGAGGGAGGAGAGGGAGCAGGGAAGGAGGGAGGGGAGGGAGCGAGGAGGAGGAGGAGCGGAGGAGGAGGAGGAGGAGGAGGCGAGGAGGGAGCGAGGAGGAGAGGAGCGGGAGGCGGAGGGAGCGAGGGGGGGGGACCGTTGGTTCATAAGTCCACGGGCGCCGCACACAGGGCGCCGCACACACGGGCGCCGCACACACGGGCGCCGACACACGGGGCGCCCGCACACACGGCACCACAACACACACGGGCCACACACCCACACACGCACGGGCACACACACACACGGGCGCCTCGGGCACACCACGCGGGCAACACACGCGGGCACAAACACCGGCACACACGCGGCACAACGCGCGGCACACACGCGGCACCACACGCGGCACACACACACAGGCACCTCGGCACACACGCGGGCCACACGCAGGCACACACACGGGGCACACACGGGCACAACACGGCACACACACGGGCACACATCACCACACGCACACACACGGGCGCCGCGGGCACACACGCAGGCACCACACGGGCACACACACGGGCACACACACGCACACACACGGCACACCACGGGCGCCTCGGGAACACACGCGGGCACACACACACACACGGGCGCCTCGGCACACACGCGGGACACGCGGGCACACGCGGCACACACGCAAGCACACACGCAGCACACACACGGGCACACACACGGGGCCTCGGCCACACCGGGCGCCTCGGGCAACACACACGGGACAACACGCGCGGCACACACCGCGGGCACACACGCGGGCGCTCGGCACACACGCGGGCACACACGCGGCACACACGCGGGCACACACGCGGGCACACAACGTGCGGGCGCCTCCAGCTCAGAGTTCAGGTGTCGTTGACGTTGTTCAAACCTTCTTGCGCAGCTTCTTCACCGAGCTCGTGGTCCTCAGACTCCTTCAGAACAGCTCTGATGTTTCTTTCCAGTTAAACTTCCCTGGAAGAAGAAACACAGGTTAGTGCCACAACAGCGCCTGGGGTGGACAACACAGAGACAACGTGAAACAGAGGTTAGTGCCACAACAGCGCCTCCTGGTGGACAACACAGAGACAACGTGAAACAGAGGTTAGAGGCACAACAGTGCCTCCTGGTGGACAACACAGAGACAACGTGAAACAGAGGTTAGAGGCACAACAGCGCCTCCTGGTGGACAACACAGAGACAACGTGAAACAGAGGTTAGTGCCACAACAGCGCCTCCTGGTGGACAACACAGAGACAACGTGAAACAGAGGTTAGTGCCACAACAGCGCCTCCTGGTGGACCACCACACTTCAAGTCACATCAAAATTCAATATGTTGGACTAAGTTTGATATTTCAAATCCCTAAAATACACAATAAAATCAAAGCTCATTTTAAATCGATTTCTTAGTTTTTTTTAAAGTTCCAGTTTTGCCTCTCAAAACGGTTTCACTGCTAAATTGTCTGTTGAATTTTAAAGCTTGAAAATCAATGAGTCGAATTTTTTAACAGAGAAAACCACTGTCAAATGAAACCGCTGAAATTTAGAATATAAAAAACTCGATTCAACGTGTTTTTTCGGGGTTCAAAAGTCAGACCTTCACCAGCATTTCAAACTCAAAATGTGATGAAAGCTGAAGTCGAACCCCTGAGCAGCCGTTTGACCCCGTAAATACTGAGTCGTGACAATGGTTTTATTCACCCTTGGACGCCGGCTCGTGGGCTTCCTCTTCCTCTCGCTCGTCTTCTGGAGTCTGGTCTTCAGCTGAAAGGGTTTAGAACAAACAGTTAAACGTGTGCTTGTTGTGGTCGTTGTTTCCGTGTTTTAGTGGATTTGAGATCGGAGAATGAGAAGTTTGAAGTTTATAGTACAAAATGCTATGAAAAGCGGATCAGAAGATGGAAATCCAATCATCAAACACTGGTCTCTTACTTTTGGCCTTCTTGTTCTTGGTGTCGTTCTGCTCGTCGTGTCGGTGCTTCCTCTTTCTCTCCTTCTTCCTCTGCGCCGGGTCCTGGTCCTGGTCCTGGTCCTGGTCCTGGTCCTGGTCCTGGTCCTGGTCCTTCTTGGAGGCCTTGGCTCCGTTCTGCTGCCGCCGTGCCTCTTTGCGTTCACGCTTGTTGAGCTTCTTCTTCTCTGCGTTCTTCACACCGTCTCCGTTTGCGTCGCCCGCTTCTGTGGACGGAGCGTCTGCGAGGGGCTGCGGGGCCGAGTTCACCTGGAAACGAAGAGGAGAAGGTCATGACGAGCCGCGTTTGGACCCTGACCGGTTTGTGGAGGAGCGCTTTGGGCGTGTCAGGGCCTGGCTCCACTGAACTCGAACAGAGTATGTTCTGAAAGCTTCTCACAGGCTCGGATTCAGCTGAGAGGATGTTCCACACTTGTTCGTGCAAACTGGTGTTGGAGATCTTCAGGCTGTTTTTCATCCAGTTCTGAAACAAACAGAAACAGGCACTGTAAACGCTGAAGGATCGGCCCAGATATCTTCTGGACAAATCCCACAAACTGGACTGAAGGATCCACCTGGAACTTGGCCTTCTTCCGTGGGACGTTGTCGTACGCCGCGACTTGCCGGAGAACGTTCTGAAGACTCGCGCTGACTCCGGGTTTGTTCAGAGCAACGTGGATTTTCTATTAAACGAGAGTCGGGGACATTCATGTGAAATAAATAAAGTTCACCACTTCATCTTTAAAACTCTAATCACAGTCCAAAGGAGCAGAACATGGACAGGGTTTGTTCAAACATCTGAACCTGGAGCCACTGCTGCTGCTTGACGTCGCCTTTGTTCGCTTTGGCCTCGAACCCTTTTCCTCCGTATTTCTGGTCCTCGCTGATGCATCTGACGTGGTCCTTGTAGTCGTCGCCCCTGACAACAAACACAAACACGTCAACGTCTTGGCCAGCGTCCGTCACGTTTCTGCTGGAGGTGACCAGCGCCTACTTTGTCCTTTAACGCACCGACGCTGGGGGGAAAGTGTGGGTTCTAGGGGCCGATATGGGTGGGAATGCCTGGGAAGGGCGGAGCTAAAGTGGGCGTGTCAAATTACGCGCGCCAGTAACATGGAAGTCACGTGACCAATACTGCGTTTATACTGGGAAACCCTCAAAGTGAACTTTAAATTCTTTGTAATACGTTTAAATTCCCAGTAGATGGCGGTATGTTGAGGTGCTTTGGGCTGTGAAGCTTCATTGGTTCTCGAGGCTTCACTTTCACTAAATATCAGGCTTTTTACTGTAAAAACCTTCAAAGTAAACGCTCTAAATCGCTTAAAAACTAAAGTCATGTTGAGTTTGGCACTTTTACCACGCACAGGGAACGTTTCAGACACTTTCTCAGAGTTCATCATGTTTGACCTGTGCTAATCCCCAATGCTAATCCAAATGCTAATCCCCAATGCTAATCATGTATCAGTATTTTCCACAAAGCCACATTTGTGTTGAAAAAGCAGCTTTAGTTCAGTGTCAACACGTCAGAACCGCGGTGAAGATCAGATGTTCTGACGTTCGAACCGTGACTTTTACGGCGAGCGGCAGATTTGGGAGAGTTCAATATTTAGGCCAAACGTGATGTCAAAAATAACTTATCCGACATGTTCCTGACACAAATGATCTGTTATTCAAGTCCGTGCGCCCGAGCTTCGAACACAGACTCGTCTCCAAAAGGTTTGTCGAAATGTCGTGCGGGGGCCTTTCTGCGTGGGGTTTGCATGTTCTCCCCGTGTCTGCGTAGGTGTCCCCGCCCACATGAACGGTTGTGAGGGTGAATGCGTGTTTACGTCATGTGTGTTCAGTAACTCTTTCATTCCTTTTCATTCACAAGTCTTCACAGTCTTATAGTTTCTGCATTAAAAAAAAAAAACACAAAATGCCCCAAAAAAAGTGATTTATACATATTTTACCATTTCAGACCTTTAACTAAACTGAAATAACTCTCCAAACTCTAATAAACGGTCCTGTTCTTGGCCCGTCGTCTGTAACGGGCGCGACACGACTTCCTGGCAAACGGCCGCCAAATAAACCCCGCGGGAAAACGTTGGAACGTGTTACCAGAAGTCTTTGCCACAGTCGATGCAGGACAGGACCTGGCAACCCCGGCACATGTTCACGTGTTTGTCCACCTGCGCCTTCTTCAGAGACTCCCCGCAGGCGTTACACGTGAAGAACACCATGGCAACACACGGGGAAACACTCCTCAAACTCCTCACAACGAGCGAAATCCACACACGGAGCCGCGCGCGCCGAAGACCGAGCCACGCGAGCTGAGATGACCGGAGAGGAACGGCTCCGCGGCGCGTGTCTTCTGAATGAAAGTGCTGCGAACTTTTCAAAACACACGTGACCACTGCGGCGCCGTCGGTCCGTCATTGGAAGGAGTCCGGGCGAGAACAAGAACAGCACGCAAAATCCCACCGGCTTCAGCTTTTACAATTTTAGCTTTTTATTGAAATGAAATACATTCATAAACACGCGTGTCAAATGTATCCAACGGAAATATGTTTGTGGCTCTGTTTAATTCAACGTTTCGAGCCAAAACGTGAAACTCCGGTCCAAAATATCAGTAGCACCCGGAAGTGACGCATTGTTTTGACCCGTCATCCAAATAAAACGACGATTCTGTAGATTTGCTCCAAAAACGGTATAAATCTTCGCGTTTTGCCCCAGAAGTGTTCCCGAGGAGCCGTGGGAGTGCCAAAGGTGTGTTTCGAAGCAGCTTTTGGGTGCTAAATTCAGCGCTGCGCGTGTTTGTGACGCTGCAGGAGAGCGCTGATTTTTGCCTGATCGGTCCGTGGGTCTCTGCGCTCAGATCCGAATCACTGGAATCATGGACTTTTGTGCTTTCTTTTGGACCATTTAAACGTTTGCAAACAACAACAGTCGATATTCCGTTCTGGAGGCTAAAGTGTCCGTGGAACGTAATGTGATTTGACCCGAGAAACTGTGATTAACCTCAGAATGTCACAGAATATGACCAAAACAGGTTTTTGTTTTGAGTGACATGTGAGTGACGTCAGCCGCTTTAAACACGTGACGACATTTCCTACTGGATTTTGCTGCATTTTTAAATGTAATTCAACAGGAGATGATGATGACACTTGATGAAATATATATTACACTCTTTACAACAAATTATGCTTTTTGTGAAGCTCCAATACAATTCTGAGTTTTTGTTTCCACCCTTAGTCATAGAAAAGCTAACGAACTGACATTTCTATCGTGGAATCTGAACTCTGATGTCAGTTAATGATTCAACACACATTCTGATCTACTTTCACGTTCCTTTCAGTCGTCGAGCTGGTCTTGATCCAGCTTTGCCCATCCCTGAGTGAGCGCGTTCTGTTGTAGGACCCTCGGCTGTGATGGACCCTCGGCTGTGATGGACCCTCGGCTGTGATGGACCCTCGGCTGTGATGGACCCTCTGAGCCACAGCGGTTACCTGCTGCAGCAGCTCCAGGAGCAGAGGATCCAGGGCCTCCTCTGCGACTGCACGCTCGTGGTCAAAGGCGTCTGCTTCAAGGCCCACAAGAACGTTCTGGCCGCGTTCAGCTCCTACTTCAGGTCCGGCCAGCGTTCGAGTCCTCCTCTGCCCCGCCACGGTGGGCTTCTTTTTGTGAGAAGTCCACTCAAACAACACAAACAACGAGACAAACTGATGAATACAATTCATTCATTCATTCAAATCAATCGTAAAGTAAAAGCCACATTTCCTGCATTCGGGTGCATTTTTATGGAATATTTATAACTTTGAAACCCACAAAATGTTCTTCAAACCGGAGCAGAACTGGCGCCGGCTCGAGCTGAAAGTTCGTGTTTGTGACTTTTTCTGCTCAAGATTCTGAAGAAACGTTTTTGATACTAAATCAGGAAAAACGCTCTTTTTTCCATCTAAGTGCAAAAGTCGCACCAGAGGCTTTTTGGGGGGGCTTGGGTTCCTCTGACCTCTGACCTTCCCTCCTCTGCTCTGACCATCTCCTCGACCTTCTCCTCTGCCTTCTCCTCTGCTGCCTCTGACCTTCTCCTTTGCCTCTGCCTTCTCCTCTGACCTCTCCTCTGCTCCTCTGACGTCTCCTCTGCTCCTCTGACCGCCTCCTCTGCTCCTCTGACCTTCTCCTCTGCTCCTCTGACCGTCTCCTTCTCCCTCTGACCTTCCCCTCTGCTCTCTGACCTTCTCTGCTCCTCTGACCTTCTCCTCTGACCTGCTCCTCTGACCTCTGATCTTCTCCCTGCTTCTGACCTTCTCCTCTTGCCTCCTCTGACCTGCTCCTCTGACCGTCTCCTCTGCTCCTCTGACCTCTCCTCTGCTCCTCTGACCTTCTCCTCTGCTCCTCTGACCTTCTCTGCTCCTCTGACCTTCTTCCTCTGCTCCTCTGACCTTCTCCTCTGCTCCTCTGACCTTCTCCTCTGCTCCTCTGACCTTCTCTGCTCCTCTGACCTCTCCTCCTCTGACTCCTCTCTGCCCTCTGACCTTCTCTGCTCTCTTCCCCTCTGCTCCTCTGACCTTCTCCTCTGCTCCTCTGACTCTCTCTCTGCTCCTCTGACCTTCTCCTCTCTCGCTCCTCTGACCTTCTCCTCTGCTCTCTGCTCCTCTGACCTTCTCCTCTGCTCCTCTGACCTTCTCGCTCTGCTCCTCTGAGACATTCTCCTCTGCTCCTCTGACCTTCTCCTCTTCCTCCTCGTCCCAGATCTCTGTTCCAGAACGCTCCGAGCCCTAAGAGCGACGTCTTCCCTCTGGTGATCCAGGACGTGAGCGCATCGGGCAGCTGCTGGACTACATGTACACGTTCACTTGGACATCACGGCCGAGAACGTACATCGCTGCTGGACATGCCGTGTTCCTGCAGGTCTCAAACCTCCAGAACATGTGCCAGTCCTTCCTCAGCCTTGCCGCCTCCCTACGCATCGCCTCGAGCACGAATGTCTCCTCGGCAACGAAGTGGAGATGACGGAACCGAGCAAAAGCGCTGGAACTGGAGGCAGACCAGGCCGGAGAAGCAGATGCTGCACGGATAACAAGCTGAGGAACTTCTACAGCAGGCAGTATTTCAAACAGCTTCAGGTTCGGTACTTTCACCCTTTGAAACCTTTGAAACCCCAAAAAACGGTTCCAAAATGTCCCAGCGTTTAAAGCTCAGCATCTGATTAAACCTACGATCTTCCATCCGCAGGACACAGCGAGTGAAGCAGCAGAAGCAGCACACCCGACCCCGACCACCAACCCACCCGACCACACCGACCCCCGACTCACCCGACCCACCCGACCCCGACCCCCACGACCCCGACCACCCGACCCCGACTCACCCGACCTCAGCCAGACCACCGACCCAACCCGACCCACCCGATCCCCGACTCACCGAGCCCAACCCGACTCCCTGACCACCCGACCCCGACCCACCCGACCTCGACCACCCGACCCACCCGACCCCGACTCACCCCGACCCCGACTACCCGACCACACAAGACCCCGACTCACCCGACCCCAACCCACCCGACCCCGACTCACCCGACCCCGACTCAACCCGACCCACCAACCCACCCGCCCACCCGACCCCGACTCACCCGACCCACTCGACCCCGATTCACACCCGACCCCGAACTTCACCCAATCCCAGACTTACCCGTCTCCGACTCCACCCACACCCTCCACACCCTCCTCACCCTCCTCTTCCTCACCCGTCTGCGCCTGAGTCACAGTTTTTTAGACAGATCAACACCACAATCGGGCCAAACCAAACGTCCACAGATCCAGTATCGTCTCCTCCCACCCTCTCCCCCGCCTCCTTGCCCTCCTCCCACCTCTCCCTCCCCTCCCACCCCTCCCACCCTCCCCTCCCTCCTCACCCCTCCCACCCTCTCCCTCCCCTCCTCACCCCTCAGACGACCTCACCTCCCCTCCAGACCCGGGCGGAGCCTTGCGTCCGAAGAAAGCAGTGTATTTAAAGAAGTATAACTATCTACGCTCGCAGAAGGCGCTGGAGGAGATGAGCGCGGAGGCAGCTGCTGTGGTCTGTCCTACACTCACACAGGTGGGGCGGGGGCGATAGGGGGCGAGGGGTGAGGGGGGGACGAGGGAGGGGGGGACGAGGGGAGAGGGGGGGAAGGGGACGGGGGAGAGGGAGGTAGAGGGGGGACGAGGGTGAGGGACGGGGGGGAGAGGGGGACGAGGAGTGGGGCGAGGGGGGGGGAGGGGTGGAGGGGGGAGAGGGGAGGGGCAGGGGACAGGATGAGGGGACGAGGGGGAGGGGGGACGAGGTTAGAGGGGGGAGGGGGGGACGAGGGTGAGGGGGAGGCGGGAGGGGAGGGGGGGAGGGGGAGAGGGCGAAATAAATCTAAATCCTCCTTTTTTAACCCTGATGTCGATCTGAGCGAGTCACAAAAACACCTTTAGTCATTCCTGTGTGTGTGTTGTGTGTGTGTGTGTGTGAGGGGGCGTGGCTAAAGCGTGCACAGGAACAGTTTTGCCTCATGTCTTTGCCTTGTGTGCAAAGCCTCGACGCCGCGTTGAACTCTCTTATGGAATCATGTCAGACGCATTCTGACCTGGAAACACCACATTTGGACAAACAGAAACAGCTGTTGCTAACGTGCTATGCTAGCTTTGTGTTGCTAAGGCAACACATATCTGGGTCTGTGTCTGGTTTATCAGGAGCCCAGTGTGGAGCAGCCTGTAGTGCCCCTCCTGCTGAGGCTGAGGAACACCAGGAGGTAGTGACAGAACCTCAGTCGCCCGGAATCAAACCCTCGACCCTGAGCGCTCAGAGGAACCACATCCGGCTGCACCGCCCCCCTCAGGCCCAGACAGTACTGCTGCTCTGACTGTGGGAAAGTGTTCAGCATCCGAGCAACCTGGAACTGCAACAAGCGCTCGCACACGCGGTAAAATACTGCACTACTTACTATTACTACTGCTACTGCTACTGCTACTGCTACTACTGCTACTACTACTGCTACTACTCCTATGCTACTGCTACTGCATCTACGCTACTCTGCATACTACTGCTACTCTATTACTACTGCTACTCTATTACTACTACTTCCTGCTACACATTTATCTGAAGTCTTTCTGTTCAGTGAGAAGCCCTTTCAGTGCAACGTGTGTGGGAGGCACTTCTCACAGGTCAGTCCAGACTCCGCCTCTGTTACGGTCTGAAGTGGGGGAGGGCAGAGAACAACGCCACACTGCTGCGGCCCCCCCGGCTGCGGCCCCCTGGTGTTGTCAGTGTCTCCCATCCCTAACGAGGCAGGTGTTTAAGGACTTGCTTTGTGTTTAGCGCGGGAACCTGCAGACTCACCTGCGCAGACACTCTGGGGAGAAGCCCTACATCTGTGAGCTCTGTGGAAAAGGGTAATGTTCTGACACACGTGGGATTCTTCATGAAGTTTCACCATTAAAATATGTACACAGATTACAGCAATTAAAACATGTAATTGTAAATCTAATTTCAATCACAATAATTGTCGATTGTGCCATAATCATTTTTTTTCTTAATAAGCCTCCGAACTGACCTCTGACCCCTCTTCTCCTCGCTGCATAGCTCACAGCGTCCGGTGATGTCCAGAGCCACAGAGTGTGCACAGTGGAGAAAAGCCTCATCTGTGTGACATCTGCGGCCGAGGTAACAAACCAGTTCTACTATTACAACTAGCACTAGAGCCTTCAGAGCCTACAGAGCCTTCAGAGCCTTCAGAGCCTTCAGAGCCTTAAGAAGCCTTAAGAGCCTTAAGAGCCTTAAGAGCCTTAAGAGCCTTAAGAGCCTTTAGAGCCTTTAGAGCCTTTAGAGCCTTTAGAGCCTTAAGGCCTTAAGAGCCTTAAGAGCCTTAGAGCCTTAAGGAGCCTTCAGAGCCTTCAGAGCCTTCAGAGTTTAAGAGCCTTAAGAGCCTTAAGAGCCTTTAGAGCCTTTAGAGCAGGGGTCCCCAAACTTTCCTGTAAGGGCCACAATAACTGTTCCCTTCTCTGATGGGGGGCCAGGGTCAGTTTGAACCAGACAAAAGTGTGATGATCGCAGGGGGTCTAAATGTAAACATTGTTGTTTCCAGAATGCCACATATAACCAAATATGAAGAACCCTTTCCGAGGTCAAAGAACCTCTCTGGGTTCTTCACAGACAGAACGTTTGTGTTGTGCCGTGCACAGTCTGGGTCAAAAGTTCAAGCTTCAGTTGTCAGAGCAGAATCTATGATCATATGAGCATGAATAATGCTCTCTTGTATTGTTCAGGGGCCGGGGTCAAATGTGGAGGCGGGCCGTATCCGGCCCCCGCCGGCCGTAGTTTGGGGACCACTGCTTCAGAGCCTTCAGAGCTTCAGAGCCTTCAGAGCCCCCCCAGGAGGACGCTCACATGAGTCTGAGCGCGGCCCCCCTGGAGGAAACATTTGTAATTGAGGTTTGTTTCTGTTGTTTCAGGCTTCAATAACCTGGTAACCTGAAGGAGCACAAACGCACTCACTCCACCGAGCAGAGCTTCACCTGCGACTTGTGCGGAAGTCCTCAACACGCCCAGAAAACTGCTCAAACACGAGCGCGGCACAACGGAGAGAAGCCGCACTGCTGCAGCACCTGCGTGAGGAGGCATCTCACATAACAATGTTTTCTATGAATCAACCTAAATCCTCCTGATCTTTTGAACCCTGAGGTCGATACTGAGCGAGTCACAAAAACACCTTTAGTCATTCCTGTGTGTGTGTGTGTGTGTGTGTGTGTGTGTTGTGTGTGTGTGTTGTGTTGTGTGTGTGTGTGTGTGTTGGTGTGTGTGTGTGTGTGTGTGAGTGTGTTGTGTGGTGTGTGTGTGTGTGTGTGTGTGTGTGTGTGTAGTGTGTGTGTTGTGTGTTGTGTGTGTGTGTGTGGTGTGTGTGTGTGTGTGTGTGTGTGTGGTGTGTGTGTGTGTGTGTGTGTGTGGTGTGTGTGGTGTGTGTTGTGTGTGTGTGTGTGTGAGTGTGTGAGTGTGAGGGGCGTGGCTAAAGCGTCGCACAGGAACAGTTTTGCCTCATGTCTTTCCCTTGTGTGCAAAGCCTCGACGCCGCGTTGAACCTCTCTTATGGATCATGTCAGACGCATTCTGACCTGGAAACATCACATTTTGGACAAACAGGAACAGCTGTTGCTAACGTGCTATGCTAGCTTTGCGTTGCTAAGGCAACACATATAAGTTAGCATCAGTGGAAACGCGGCACGACTTAAACCACCTTTTCACCTTCTGTTTCAGGGAAGTCGTTTGTTGGCTCTGGAGACCTGCAGCGCCACGTCCGCTCTCACACCGGGGAGCGACCGTACTGTCTGCGGAGAGTGTGGGCGGAGCTTCAGCCGCTCGGCTCTGCTCCGGCGCCACCGCGACCTGCACTGCCGCGGCGGCCTGCCCCCGACAGTAGACGCAGACCTGTCCCCGAGACCTGCCCGAGACTGCCGAGACCTGCCCGAGACCTGCCCCGAGACCTGCCCGAGACCTGCCCCGCACGCCGATCCACAGCCCCAAACTCACCCAGATATGCCCCAAACTTTCCCTCGACACTCAAACCGTCGCGCACCTCGCAGGACTCCACGCTCCAGACCCTCAGGCAGAGGTGGGCCGGACTCACTCACTCACTCTCACACTCACTCACTCACTCACATTCACTCACTCACTCACACAACACACAACACACACACACACATTCACTCGCTCACTCACTCACACACACACACACTCACTCACTCACTCTCTCCACACACCACAACAACACACACACACACACACTCACTCACATTCACTCACTCACTCACACACACTCGCTCACTCATTCACACTTTGTACTCTTAGTTTGAAGTAACATGCCTCTGACCTGAGTAAACGTGTTGGTTGCTGTCCAACCTGCCCGCAGCCCCCCTCAGTCCTCGCAGACCGCAGACTCTGCAGCGCCCCTGGTGGACTGCTCTCGCCTCGGGGACCGGGCAGAGTTTCAGCCCAACTCCGAGGAGTCCGCTCCGGTCCAGTCTGGGTCCATTCTGCCGCCGCCTCCCGCCGCAGCACCCTCCCCGCGCGCACCCTCCCCGCCGCGGCACCCTCCCGCCGCGCTCCCCTCCCCGCCGCCTCAGGACAGAGCCTCTGTTAGCGCTGGGGGGCAGTGCTTCGTTAGTGTCCAGTGTGACGTTGTGGGTTTGGCCATGAAGACGCTGCAGAACGACACGGACTGAAGCGAGCGCGATGGTTTGGTCCGGTTAAAGCTGCGACAAACAAGGATTTTAGATTTGGTGACGAATAAAAATGGAAATCTGAAACTTCGAGAAAGTGTTTTTTTGATTCCTCTCTCCCCCCGCCTCCTCCTGCCCTCTCCCCCTCTCCTCCTGCCTCCCTCCCTCCCTCCCTCCTCCTGCCTCTCTCCCCTCCCTCCCTCCCTCCTCCTGCCTCCCTCCCTCCCTCCCTCCCTCTCCTGCCCTCTCTCCCCCTCCCTCCCCCTGTCCCCTCCCTCCCTCCTCCCTCCTCTGCCTCTCTCCCCTCCCTCCCTCCCTCCTCCTGCCTCTCTCCCCTCCCTCCTCCTCCCCCCTCCCTCCCTCCCTCCTCCTGCCTCTCTCCCCTCCCTCCTCCTGCCTCCCTCCCCCCTCCTGCCCTCCCTCCTCCTGCCTCTCTCTCCCCTCCTCCTCCTGCCCTCCTCCCTCCCTCCTCCCTGCGTCTCTCCCTCCCCTCCTCCTGCCTCCCTCCCTCCCTCCTCCTCCTCCTGCCTCTCTCTCCCCTCCCTCCTCCTGCCTCCCTCCCTCCCTCCCTCCCTCCTCCTGCCTCTCTCCCTCCCTCCTCCCTCCTGCCTCTCTCCCCTCCCTCCTCCTGCCTCCCTCCCTCCCTCCTCCCTCCTCCTGCCTCTCTCTCCCCTCCCTCCTCTGCCTCCCTTCCCTCCTCCCTCCTCCTCCTGCCTCTTCTCCCCTCCCTCCCTCCTGCCTCTCTCTCCATAGGAATGTCATGCAGTGTTTGAAGTTCACCAGCGAGGGCGCTGGTGTCTTTCCACTGATTTCAAAATTCGAGACAAAACAGGACGAATCGAAACAAGATCAAAGATGTCTCTGGAAGTGAAATAATTTCTCAAAATTTTAAACTTTGATTCAAATTCTTTTGAACACGGACATGCTCAGTTGAGTGGGGCGGGACAGGACTGAGTAGACCGGGACAGGAGTGGGAAGACCGGGGCAGGACCGGGCAAGACTGGGGCAGGACCGGACAGGACCGGGACAGGACCGGGACAGGACCGGGACAGGAGTGGGGAAGGACCGGGGCAGGACCGGGGCAAGACTGGGGCAGGAACCGGGACAGGACCGGGACAGACCGGAAGACCGGGACAGGACCGTGGCAGGACGCGGGAGGACCGTGGCAGGACCGGGGAAGGACCGTGGCAGGACCGGTACAGGACTGGGGCAGGACGCGGGGAAGAACCAGGCAGGAGCGGCGACAGGAGCAGCTCAGTGGCGTCCTCGTGTCTTCTTTGTGTTTGTCCAGAAGATCACTGAGGTCACTGAAGAGCCCTGACCTCCAGCCTCTGACCTGCTGCTGTGGACAAGACCCTCACAGGCTCTGGACCAAGTCTTGAAAACACCTCTGACTGGACTCTGGACTGGGACTGGACTCTGGACTGACTGGACCCTGACTGGACCCTGGACTGACCCTGGACTGGACTCTGGACTGGACTCCATGACTGGACTTTGGACTGGACTCTGACTGGTCATGTGTTTATTGATTTATTCAGTAGATAAGGTTCTACTGCAGGACTATTCTACTTTATTTTCCCAAGGGCCATATTTTTCAGAGGGCCAAGGCCTCTGGGCCGACCATGATTTCTAAACCGCCATCCAATACTGAACCAGAAGTAAACTAGGACTAGACTAGTACCAATCAGGTCTAAACTAGTGCTAAACCAGAAATAAGCAGTAAACAATGATTTTTTCTTTTCAATATTTGGAAATGGGCCGTGGGCCGGATTCAATAGCTTGGAGGGCCTGATTTGGCCCTCGGGCCTTATGTTGATAGTGCTGTACTGTAGCATCTTTTGAGGAAGGGCGGGGCCAGGTCATTTATGGCTTTGTGAGTCAGATTCTAAAACTCGACCGGCTCCAGTTCTGATCGTGCTGTCTGCGTTCGTAAGATGCAGAAAACGAGCCATGTTGATCTCCGCTGCCATGACAACCGCCCGTCTGACAACGACCACTTCTGTTTGAGTTAGTTTAACTGCACAAGAGGGGTGCAATTTAAAAATACTTCTTTGAATGGACAATGGAATTGGGGAGAAAGAGGGGAAATCGACATTCGGCAAATGGACTCATGTGCAACACCCCTAACCACTGTGCCACCGGCAAAGCACACATTATCTATTGAGTTGGTTCAATGTTTGGTCGGGTCTTGGGGTCCTGTCCCTGAAGAGCCGCTCTTGAGCTCCGCCCCTGCATCAGATCGACCTTCTGAACCTGTCAGGAGAACGTCTGAACCTGTCTGGAGAACGTGCTGAACCTGTCTGGAGAATGTCTGAACCTGTCAGGAGAACATCTGAACCTGTGGAGAACGTCCGAACTGTCTGGAGAACGTCTGAAACCTGTCAGGAGAACGTCTGAACCTGTCAGGAGAACGTCTGTCAGGAGAACTCGAATGCAGAACGTCTGAACCTGTCAGGAGAACTCTGAACCTGTCAGGAGAAACGTCTGTCAGGAGAACGTCTGTCAGGAGAACGTCTGTCAGGAGAACGTCTGTCAGGAGAACTGTCAGAGAACATCTGAACCTGTCTGGAGATGTCTGAACCTGTCAGGAGAACGTCTATCAGGGAGAACGTCTTGACCTTCAGGAGACGTCTGAACTGTCAGGAGAACGTCTGAACCTGTCAGGGAGAACGTCCTGTCAGGAGAACGTCTGTCAGGAGAACGTCTGTCAGGAGAACATCTGAACCTGTCTGGAGACGTCTGAACCTGTCAGGAAACGTCTGTCAGGAGAACGTCGTCAGGAGAACGTCTGAACCTGTCTGGAGAACGTCTGAACCTGTCAGGAGAACGTCTGTCAGGAGAACGTCTATCAGGAGAACGTCTGAACTGTCAGGAAAACGTCGAAACCTGTCAGGAGAACATCTGAACCTGTCCTGGAGAACGTCTGAACCTGTCAGGAGAACATCTGAACCTGTCTGGAGAACGTCTGAACCTGTCAGGAGAACGTCTGAACCTGTCAGGAGAACATCCGACCTGTCTGGAGAACGTCTGAACCTGTCTGGAGAACGTCTGAACTGTCTGGAGAACGTCTGAACCTGTCTGGAGAACGTCCGAACCTGTCAGAAGAACGTCTGAACCTGTCTGGAGAACGTCTGAACCTGTCAGGAGAACATCCGAACCTGTCTGGAGAACATCCGAACCTGTCTGGAGAACGTCTGAACCTGTCTGGAGAACGTCTGAACCTGTCTGGAGAACGTCTGAACCTGTCTAGGAGAACGTCTGAACCTGTCTGGAGAACGTCTGAACCTGTCAGGAGAACGTCTGAACCTGTCAGGAGAACGTCTGAAGCCTGTCAGGAGAACATCCGACCTGTCTGGAGAACATCCGAACCTGTCTGGAGAACGTCTGAATCCTGTCTGGAGAACGCGACCGTCCTACAGTCTGAACCTGTCTGGAGAACGTTTGAACCTGTCAGGAGAACGTCTGAATGTGAGAAAAAGAAGAAGTTCAAACAAAGTAGGGAGAACGTTTACAAGTAGAGAAAACCTCACAAAAAGAGAGAAACGCCATGAAAACACGACACCAGAAAGCATGAAAGGTGTGACTCCTTCTGGGGACACACAAGGTTCTTTCCAGGTTCGATGACGCCATCGCCACGGGAACGTCAGTATCGTAGCAAACAAACGGACATTTACGTCAATCAAACTCTAACCTTTTGTTTTTATGTGGCTCACGAAAGTGAAGGCCGGTTTTGGGGGTCTCAATGGGGGTCTCAATGTCCAATAGAAATAAAGCTTTACTATAAATAAATCCTGGTTTTCAGCTCCAGAGTCGATAATCCGGAATGACGTGACTGTTCTTCTCACGCTTAAATCCAACTTTATTGATTTAACGATGAAAAGTTTCTCCGTACTTCGTGCTATTTTGTGGCCAGCGTTTGCGTCGTGTGAAAAGGCCAGTTATTACAGAGCGGCGGCCCATAAACCGGCTCAAAGGCCTGCAGTTCTCTGGACACACCCTGCACTTCCTCTCCTCTCCACTGAGTGTCAGCGTTTCCTCCTGTATGTTTGGAAATGTAGAATGAAAAAACCGACTCTAAAACAAACCAAAAGACCTCTCATAAACCAGTGACTTTATCAATCGAAATGTAAAAAATAACTTATTATAATTAATTAATACAACCTTTATTTGGTTCAAAAGTCCTCAATGTTCAGTCGAAATAAAGTGGCTCTCGCTTTTACCATTGAAAGATGATAAAAAGGGCCCGTTATTAGAGCTCAAGGAGCCTCAGTTAAAGCTCTGATTAGGTTTTAGTTTCACCCTGGAGCTCGAGTTCATCGACACAAATCAAGATTCACCGCTTTGACCATAAGAATAATCTGAGCCCGTTTCATTCACATTCTCACTCTGAAACAGCTCCGATTCATCTTCTGAATAGAAAGACTGTGCCTCACAACAAAGAACCCCTGTCGCAGGGGCTCTCCAAACTGAGGTCCCAAACTGAGGGGTTCCCAAACTAGGTTCCCAAACTGGTCCAAACCTGAGGTTCCAAACTGAGGTTCCCAAACCTGAGGGTTCCCAACTGTTGGCTCCAATAACACACAACTTCTTTAAATAACAATGATTAAAAGCTGATGTATTAAAACAAATTGGTTCCTGAGTGGTCCTGAGGGTCCTGAGGGGGTCCTGAGGTCCTGTTTCCTCACGCTGTAAAACAGTTGAGTGATTAGTACTTTGGTTTCTATCAAAACCTGGGTGTGAGAGATTCTGATGTGTGAAAAAAGTGGAAATGAGACCTTCCCTCTTTCGCGTGAAGACAAACGGCGCAGTTACTCCCGGATCTCCTTTACCCGGCGACGACCATGGAAGGAGTCGCATTACGCCAACGTCCACGAGCTCCGGGGAGAACGGGAGGGCTTCAGTCACCGGAAAGGTACGAACGGGCGAGGAACACGGGCAGAACGAGGAACACGGGCAGAACGAGGAACACGGGCAGAACGAGGAACACGGGCAGAACGAGGAACACGGGCAGAGGAACACGGGCAGAACCGGACACAAACTCAAACGTTCTTCTTAAACGGACTTCAGCAGAAACGGGAGCCACGGAAACGCTGGAGATGAGTTCTAATTGATTTCAGTCCAGTCGACTTTATTACCTGTCGATTTGTTGATCAAACATTTGAGTTTGTCACATTTTAATAAAGACTTTGATCAATAAATAAGTAAATAAATAAATCACTTGAAATTGCGAGAAAACCAAAGTGCTAAGCTCGCGAGCCCCTGCTGGACGCAAGAGGGATTACACCGACTGCGAAGACTCCTTTAATGAAGTATTAAAGATGTCATTCGTTATTGTCTGTGTTTTACAACTGCAGCTCTCACACTGGAGGACGGGAGGGCATCCGGTGTAAAGTGTGTGTGTGTGTTTCAGAGCGTCTCCTGCGTGTGGCGCTCTTCTCTGTGGGGCTCCTCTTTGTTCTCCAGGCCGTTCTGAACGTGGCCCTGCGTCTCCACGGTGAGTCCTCAGAACAAATGTCACGTGAAGTTTCACATTTGGTTCTTTTGGTTTGGGCGCGGTTCAACGTGTTTCCGGCGTTCTCCTGTTTTGTGGCAGTTTCCTCGGATCAGGACCAAAACGCTCGCCGCTTGAACGTGTCGGCGCTCAACCACTCGTGCACAAACTTCAGCTGCTGCAGAGAAGTCCTCAGAGAAGTCCTCCAGGAGAACAACAGACTGAGAACCGAGCTGGACCGGGCACTCACAGAGCTGTCAGCAGGGGGCGACGAAGAGAAGGGGTCAGGGTATTTTTACTGAGGCTCCACCCCACTGCCAGATGATTGGATCAGAGAGAACGAAGACCCACAAACACAAAAGAATCCTCAAACTCTGACTCGATCTCGTGCTAAAGCGGCGTGTTTCCACTGATGCTAACTTATATGTGTTGCCTTAGCAACGCAAAGCTAGCAAACGCGTTAGCAACAGCTGTTTCCTGTTTGTCCAAATGTGGTGTTTCCAGGTCAGAATGCGTCTGACATGATTCCATAAAGAGAGGTTCAAACGCGGCGTCGAGGCTTTGCACACAAGGCAAAGACTGAGGCAAAAGACTGAGCCAAATGTCTGTGCACGCTTTAAGCCACGCCCCTCACACACACACCTTCCTCCTCCCATCCTGCTCTCCACTCTCTCTTCTCCCCCTCCCTATCCGCCTCCCCTCTTCTCTTCCTTGCCTTCCTCCCCTCCTCTCTCCTCCCTCTCTCCTCTCCCGCCTCTTCTCTCTCTCCCCCTCTCTCTCTCCTCCTCCCCTCGCTCTCTCTCTCCCCCCTCCCCCCTCCCTCTCTCTCCCCTCCTCTCTCTCTCTCCCCCTCTCTCTCTCTCCTCGTCATCTCTCCTCCCCTCCTCCTCTCTCCTTCCCCTCTCTCTCTCTCCCCCTCCCTCTCCTCCCCCTCCTAATCCTCCCCCCTCCTCTCCTCCCGCCCTCCCTCTCTCTCTCCCCCCTCCCACCCTCCTCCTCCCTTCTCTCTCTCTCTCCCCTCCCCCTCCCCTCCTCCCCTCCCCCCTCCTCCTCTCTCCCCCTCCCTCTCTCTCTCTCCCCCTCTCTCTCTCTCCCCTCTCTCCCCCTCCTCCCTCCTTCCTCTCCTCCCCCTCCCTCTCTCTCTCCCCCCTCCTCTCCTCCCCCCTCCCTCTCTCTCATCCCCCTCCCCTCCCCTCCCTCCCCCCTCTTCTCTCTCTCCCCCTCCGCCTCCTCCCTCCTCCCTCTTCCTCCCTCTCTCTGCTCCCCTCTCTCTTCCTCCCCTCCCTGCTCTCTCTCTCTCCCCTCCCTCTCTCTCTCCCCTCCCTTCTTTCGTTCCCTCCCTCTCGCTCCCCCCTCCTCTCTCTCTCTCCTGCACCCTCTGCCTCCTCCCTCTCTCTCTCCTCTCTCTTCTCCCCCCTCCCTCTCTCTCTCCCGCGTCCCTCCCCTCCCTCTCTCTCTCCCCCCCCCCCTCCTCTCCCACTCCCCCTCCTGCTCTTCCTCCCTCCCTCTCTCTCCTCCCCCTCCCCTCCTCCCTCTCCTCTCTCCCCCTCCCCCTCCCGCTCCCCTCCCCCCCTCCCTCCCCCCCCTCTCACATAGGTCTCTATAATAAGCCCCTTTGGGACTTTCCGCTGCAGAATTCTCCATTCTTCCGACTCAGACTGTGACACGTTCCACTGGACTTGAGTCAAACAAAGGGAACGTGATTATATTTAAGATTTGACCAAACATTTGGCCTGTTTTTCTCTCATTTTCCACACCTGTTACTTAGCAACCAGATTGTAAACAAGGGCCAAAGTCCATTTAAATCCGACAGTGGTTCTGATTTGACCTGACCGCACCTTTATTTGTAAAACGATTTTAAACAAACGTTTTCTCTGCATTTGTGATAAAATGGCGCTTTTTGATGACATCACAGTGGGATTCTGTTACTTTCTGTCATTTTCAACTTTTATTGCAACTCGACTGATGTAAATCTGTGATAATCTTTGACCACAGGGACAAACGCACCAAACCACGATTACAAAAGCACGAGAACCTTCACGTGGACTTGAACCTGGTCTAGTCCAGGTCTTTGTGCCCGGGCGCCTCATAAACCACAACTCTCTGTTTGACGTAACGAGGTGTTTAGAGCAGAGCCTGGTGCTCGTGGAAACCTTCTAACCTGTTCATTTTAATGAGGCTGCAAAATAAAAAGTGCAGTTTGGAGTTTGTCGACAGAGAAACGGTCGATGTGCGATTGTGAAAGTCTCAGTGTCTAACCTGGAGCTCCACTTTCTGAAGTTCATGTTTGCAGCCCATAATGTCCTGATGACTCTGAGGCGGTGGTTAGCATGTTTTTGGAGCTAATTGCTGATTAACGAGACAAAACGAGGCTTCTCTGGCTCACGTTGGGTCCAGCGCTTTGGCCCAGGTTCCTTTTCCAGACCCGGGCCGGCGTTTCCTCGGAGAAGCAGGTTTAAGTTCAGCGAAGCCCGAACGACCACGCGAGCCAATTAGCATCTGCAGACGGGCGCGCTAACCTCTGACCTCTGACCTCTGGCCCTTGAACCTGCTCCGGTCCAACACGACGTTTCGAAACCCGTGCGTCCAGCCTCCGCCCGCTGGATCGGCTCAGACGTTCATGGAATCCTTCAGAAAAGACGAGAACGTTGAAGCGTGACCTGAGTCCGGTCTCGGTCTGAAAAACCCAAACCAAACTGAGAACGAGAAGGAGAAACATTTGTGGATTTGTATTTTGGATAGTTCTCCTCGACTTCACGTTGAGCTTTCTGGATGATTCCGAAGCGACGGCTGAACCGGTCTTCAGCACGTGTTGGAGTCTCGTGGCTCCGTCTCCCGCCGCTCCCTAAACGTCTCGTGATTACGCCGCATCGTTAGCGTTCGTAATGAGCGAGACATAATCAGAGTCTGTCAAAGTTCTGCCACGTTCGCAACAGAAACGAACCCGAAAACCCGCTCCGACTCGTACCGCTCCGACTGTTTGCGGAGTTAATGAAGAGGACAATCACGAGAGCGGAGAACGTTTCACACTGATTGGCTTTTTGTTTCTGTCGAATAATTAACAAACACTCAAATTACTGATGCAAATTGGACCTAATTGTTTGCTAAAAATAATATCTTGTTTATGTGGAGTGGAGCTGATGATGGAGCGACAATGACGTTTGTTTTAACACAAAATCTTTGTAAAGTGTCGAACATCTGTACTTTGACCTCCTGAAATACTGTTTTCGGTCTGAGAAACACACTTTGCTTCCTGAGGTCTAAACTCTTGTCCAGACCTGAGCTTCTGGGTTCAAATCCAGACTCTATAAAAACAAAGCTTTTACAGCGCTCCTGAATTAAAGCTCCAACGAAATGTACAAACAAGAACTTATGCATGCTTTAGACTGGTTTAGACCTGCTTTAGACCTGGTTTAGACCTGCTTTAAACCTGCTTTAGTTTAGCCTGCTTTAGACCTGCTTTAGACCTGGTTTAGACTGCTTTAGACCTGCTTTAGACCTTTGCTTTAGCTGGTTTAGACTGCTTTAGACTGCTGCTTTAGACTGCTTTACCTGCTTTAGACCTGGTTTAGACCTGTTTAGTCCTGCTTTAGACTGTTTAGACTGCTTTAGACCTGCTTTTAGACCTTTGCTGCTTTAGACCTGGTTTAGACCTTTGCTTTTAGACTGCTTTAGACTTTAGACCTGGTTTAGAGACCTGGTTTAGACCTGGTTTAAGACCTGGTTTAGACCTAGTTTTAGACCTGGTTTAGACCTGCTTTAGAGACCTGCTTTAGACTGCTGACCTTTAGACCTGGTTTTAGACCTGCTTTAGACCTGCTTTAGACCTGCTTTAGACCTGGTTTGCTTTAGACCTGGTTTAGACCTGGTTTAGACCATGCTTTAGACCTGGTTTAGACCTGGCTTTTAGACCTGACCTTTAGACCTGACTTTAGACCTGCTTTAGACCTGCTTTAGACCTAGCTTTAGTCCTGCTTTAGTCCTGCTTTAGACCTGGTTTTAGACCTGCTTTAGCTGCTTTAGACCTTTAGACCTGCTTTAGACCTGCTTTAGACTGCTTTAGACCTGTTTAGACCTGGTTTAGTCCTGGTTTAGTCCTGGTTTAGAACCTGGTTTAGTCCTGGTTTAGTCCTGGTTTAGTCTGGTTTAGTCCTGGTTTAGACCTGGTTTTAGACCTGGTTTTGACCTGGTTTAGACTGGTTGACTGCTTTAGACCTGCTTTAGACCTGGTTTAGACCTGTTTAGACCTGTTTAGACTGCTTTAGACTGGTTTAGACCTGCTTAGACTGCTTTTAGACCTGATGCTTTAGACCTGCTTTAGACCTCTTTGCTTTAGACCTGCTTTAGAGACCTGCTTTAGACCTGCTTAGACCTGCTTTAGACCTGCTTTAGTCCTGCTTTAGCTGGTTTAGACCTGGTTTAGACCTGGTTTAGACCTGCTTTAGACTGCTTTAGACCGCTTTGCTTTAGACTGCTTTAGACCTGGTTTAGTTTAGACCTGGTTTAGACCTGTTTTAGACCTGCTTTAGGCTGCTTTAGACCTGGTTTAGACTGGTTTAGACTGGTTTACCTGGTTTTACCTGGGCCTGCTTTAGTCCTGGTTTAGACCTGGTTTAGACCTGGTTTAGACTGGTTTAGACTGGTTTACTGGTTTCCTGTTTTAGACCTGGTTTTTAGAACCTGGTTTAGACCTGGTTAGACCTATTTTAGACTGGTTTAGACTGGTTTAGACCTGCTTTAGACTGTTTAGTCCTGCTTTAGACCTGGTTTGGACTGGTTTAGTCCTGGTTTAGTCTGGTTTAGTCCTGGTTTAGCCTGGTTTCCTGGTTTAGACCTGGTTTAGACCCTGGTTTAGACCTAGTTTTAGACCTGGTTTAGAACCGGACCTGGTTTAGACCTGGTTTAGACCTGTTTAGTTTAGACCTTGGTTTAGTCCTGGTTTAGTCCTTGGTTTAGTCCTGGTTTAAGACTCTGGTTTTGACCTGAAGTTTAGACTGGGGTTCCTGTCCTTTAGACCTGGTTTAGTCCTGGTTTAGTCTGGGTATTAGACCTAGTCCTGGGGTTTACCCTGGTCCCTGCGGTTTTTTCAGACCTGGTTGGTTTAGTCCTAGACCTGGTTTAGTTTCCTGGTTTAGTTTAGTCCTGGTTTATGTCTGGGTTTTAGTCCTGGTTCTAGACCTGGTTCAGACACTGGTTTAGACCTGGTTTAGTCCTGGTTTAGTCTGGTTTAGGACTGGGTTTAGTCCTGGTTTAGTTTTCTGGTTTAAAGTCAATGCGTTTAGACGGTTTTTATTTAGTCAGAGTTTAAGTCCTGTTTAGTCTGGTTTAGGAGATGGTTTTAGACCTGGTTTAAGTCCTGGTTAGGTTTAGGAAACTGTATTAGACCTGGTTTTAGACTACATTTAAAATAAAGTCTTCTCTTCCCGCTCAGCTCAGTGATTCTGATGTTAGAGCGCCCCTTCTGCCCGGCACAAAATCAACCCCGGTTAGACTTACAGACGAGACCGAGACCATATCTCTTTGTTTCTGTATCTTTCTCTTTCTACGTGATGAGGAGGAGGAGGGGGAGAGGAGGGGAGAGGGAGGAGGGAGGGAGAGGAGTGGAGGCCACCTAAACAGCACCTACTTCTTCTTTCTTTTTTCTCCTTTATTTTTTTCACTCTCCTTTCTTTTTTGCATACTTTTTCTCCTCCTCCTCGCCCTCGCCTCCTCCTCCTCTCCCCACCTCTCTTCTCTCTTCTCCCCCTCCTCCTCCACCCATCCAACCCTCTCCCCCCGCCTCCCCCTCCCTGCATGCTTTCTGATCATGTGACCTAACGGCAGCATATAAAGAGGAAACAGAACTGGGCCGAGAACTGACTCTGTGGCACCCGCAGTTACTATTTTTGATTTGCGATTTTATGAAACTGTCAAAGAGAAAACCTGAACCAGGTCCAAACCAACCAAACCAGGTCTAAACCAGGACTAAACCAGGACCAAAGGACTTAACCAGGACTTAACCAGGACTTAACCATAGTGTATAAAACATTGGATTGTGTGGCTTGTGACTCTGGTGAAGGACCACAAATATGTGGGAGGGCATTGGCTGAATGGATCTCTCTGGTTCATGAGGAGTTCTCAGCTCAAACGTGGAACAGACGGATTTGGACTACAGCACTACAACACTACAACATACATACAGTAAAGTATACAGTAACTAACACGTATACAACAACTAAGTATACAGTACAGCAAACACTACAGTACTACAACACTACAGTACTACAACAATACACAACTACAGCACTTCAACACTAAGAACTACAGTCCACAGTACTACAACACTACAGTACTAAGTTTACAGCACAGCACTACAACACTAAATACTATAGTACACAGCAGTACAGTATACAGTACAACAGTAATACAGTATACAGCACAACAGCACTACAACACTAAGTACTATAGTATACAGTACTACAGCACTACAACACTACAGTACTACAGAATACAGTACTACAGCACTAAACATACAGAACTACAGTATACAATATTAAAGTATACAACACTACAGTACTACAGTAGTACAAACTACAGTATAGAGTTACTAAACATAACAAAACACTAAGTACTACAGTACCAACACAACTTACAGTATACAAAGACCCACACAACACTACAGTACACAGGAATACAGCACTTAGAACTACAGTACTACGTACTACAACACTATACAAACACTACAGTACTACAACACTACAGTACTACAGTACTACAACAATACGGTATACAGCACTTCAGACTACAGAATACTGTACTACAACACTACAGAACTACAGTACTACATACTACAGTAGTAAATACTAAATACTACAACACTACATTACTAAAATACTACCATACTACAGTACTACAACACTCAGTACTACAACACTACAGTACTACAATATAAAATACTACAACACTACAGTACTACAACCTACAGCACTACAACGTACGTACTACAGCACTAAGAACTACAGTATAAGTACTACAAACTACAGTACTAAACACTACAGTACTACAGTACTACAAATACAGTACTAAGAATTACAGAACTACAGCACTACAGCACTACAGTACTACAGCACTACAGACTACAGGCAACTACAAACTAAGAACTACAGTACTACAACACTACGAGCTACAATACTACAGTAGTACAACACTACAGTACGACAATACAAAATATACACACTACAGTACTACAATACTAAAATACTACAGTACTGCCATACTATAGTACTACAGTACTACCGAATTAGACACTAAACTACAATACTACTGTCTACAATATAAAATACTACGTACCACCATATACAGTACTGCAATACTACAGTACTACAATGCCACCATATTACAAGTACTACATACTACTGTACTACAATACTAAAATACTACAGTAGTACCATACTACAGTATTACACTAAGTACTAATACAAAGTACTACATGCTACCATACTACAAGTACTACAGTACTACATACTACCGTCTACAATACTAAAATACTAAGTACTACTACTGCAGTACTACACACTACAGTATTTGTAGCATGTGCAATAACAGTTTTGTTATGTTAATTAAAATAAATTGGGCTAATATCAGAAGATTGAATTCGACTCATGGAGAGTTCAAACACAAAACAGGAGAGGTAATGTGGTGCAGGAGGTGGTATGGGGGAGACATACAGGGGGATATTTACTCTCGATATACACAGTATTTACATTCAGAGAGTCTGTATTTCCAACAAAGTTAATAGGCTTATTGGTTGGTAGTCCATGTGCGTAGTTAATTTGGAGCCCTAATTTATCCTATAACAGTCCTAAAATAGACCCGGTTTAGATCTGGTGGTACTTGGAGGACCAAATCTTTTTTTCCCCTATGGTATTTTCTGGTAAATGTAATACAGAATTTTTAGACATTTATTTTATTTAGGATTTGTTACTAATTTACAAGGAAAGCCTAGTAGGTAGAGTGAAACATTCCCTTAATCTAGTTAAAAAATTGGCAAAATTGGCTTTACAAAATAATTAACCATGAAGTTACAACAAAGCTTTCCTTCATGTGTTCAGTGAAATTGCACACCCAAGAAAGCTTGTTTGAAGCATGTTTTTAATATAAATGTATTCATTAATACATTCATTATCAATTAAAATCTAAATGTATATTAACATGACATGGATCAGGGTCTAGGCCAGGGGTCACCAACCATTTTGAGGCTGAGGGCTACTTCATGGGCCCCGACTAGTATGGAGGGCACAGAACCCATTTGCAACAAACTTCCTAAATAACAAAACTGCATGTATAACTAACGTTATAATAATGATATTTAAAATAGTAGTAGTTGTGAAATGACTGCTCACATATATCAATAATAATTATCCACAATTACCAGTAATTTACACAGCAATAATAATCAGAAAAACATGTTTAAACATGAAATACTTCTTTATGTTTATTTGCTCAAACATTTGAAAGTCAGGGGAAACACCTGCTGTTTTTGTAATGCAAATCATCACTTCTAACATTTTAAAGTCAAGGAAACAAAACTTTTTTTACCTAAACAATTTAATAAATGCTTTCTGATACCTTTTTATATATATATGTATATGTTGAAATATGAGTAGTGCTATTTTTGGTGCATGCCTCGCAGGCACCATCAAGGGTTGCTCAGGGTGCATGTGCGCCCGCGGGCACAGCGTTGGTGACCCCTGGTCTAGGCTATTGTGGCATTAATCAACACAGAATTAACAAAAACTTTGAGACAATTACAATATGCTATTAAATTTTTTTTGTTGTTTGCAATTTATTTGATAAAAAAATAAGCAATTTTTGACAAATGTCCAAGTGACACTAGATGGAAATTTCTTTTCTATATAAATATAAAAATGCAGAAAACTATGACGTAGAAAACATAAGATATACAAACGTAAATAAAATATTACTTTAACAAAGGAATAACATTTCTCCACAATATTTGACAATAAAGATGTCAGTGGGAGCAGGCAGTGTGCCAAAATATCATATCACAATTTTCAAGAGCCTATTTAGTTCAATTGGATCACGATTGATGTGGTATTTTAAAGTATGGCGCCACCTGCAGCTCCAGAGATATACTTCACGGTGATTGGTCACCATCACCAAGTCCTATGTCAGTCCTTTGGTCTGTCCTGGTGTTTGGGGCAGAAAAGGTGATGCTGTTTCTTGTGTGGCTGGTCTTCATGGTGTGTCTTCTTGTCTCCCTCTACTGGTCGTTTCTCATTATTACAACGATGGATCAGCACTGGGTCTGTGAGGGGGCGCCGCGTTTTCTTCAGCAGCCGCTGCAGCATCTGTTTGTCTGAGCGCTCACGTCTGAAGTCATCTTCATACACTTTGAGCTGTAGAAATGTTAAAACAATTGAAAATACCGGTTTACATGTAAAGGTCTTGATTTCCAAAATGCCACAACTTACTGAAAAACTTCTTTTTTTTTTGTACGTTAAAGATGAACGGCCTGTATAATTAATTACCAACCTGCTCTTGTAGTAGCGCCACCTGCTGGCGCATCTCCTCCCTCTTCTTTCTCAGCCTGCGGTTCTCCTGCAGCATGTGTTTATGGCTGTTATGCTCCGTTTGGAATTCTGCTTCATAAATCTGGGTCTGCTGACACAGGACATCAATATGGCAGTCAGCCAAATCATTCTATGTGATCTCTTTCTTTTCTTCTGCTATGCAAATCCCACTACCCCTAGTCTCCACTTGGTGGTGCAATATATATTATAATGTAAGTCTGCAGACAAGCGTTTAGCAGATCTCTCCCTGGCAACAGCAGCACATCAGCAAGGTTATGGATATTTTAGAAAGTCTGTGGTAAAAGTGTATCCCACCTGACACTGCATTGCCTGCAGCTGCTCCTTCAGGTCCTGCAACTCCTGTTGTGGGTCTCCTTGTGCAGACGAGCAGTAGCCCAGGCCCCCCAGCCAGCTCCGCCCATGGGCTGGGAGCATCTGGGATAAAGGAGTGTGGGGAGATTGGTGAACGTTTGGGACCTCCGGGAGGATTACCACTGGTGCTTGATGGCAGTATCATAAAGTTGCCCTGTAGTACAAATACAGCACATGTCAAGTATGTACTGACAACATGTTGAATGTTTACAGTGAGAGAGCATAATACTTGTTTTGATGAGCCAGTCTGCTCTGAGGGGGGCAGTCTTCTCTCCACATGCCTGAGATACTCCTGCAACTCGTAGTTTTTCTTACACTCCAACGTCAGTGTCTGCTCATAATAGTCGTTTATACTCTGTAAATGGTCAAAACACAAACTGTTGTTTACATGTGTTGGACAACAAATTTTAGGTCGCTCCCCCACTTTGAAGAGAGGGACTTGTACCTGCTGGTGCTCTCCTTTGAGCAGCAGTTTGCTGTTAAGTGTTTTGATGGCTGAGTTCTCCAGCTCTAGAGCCTCAACTCTTTGTTGTAGACTGAGCGTGGCACTGCGGTACACCTGGTCCCATTCCTCGTTTAACTTCATCAACTGAAATACGTACAGTACATCACCATCATTATCTCCATTATGAATCCATATTTCTGCCATTATCAATGAGGTAAACTCAGGACACTGAGCCCCAGTATGGTCTGGGGAATTTAGAGGCCAAAGCTTGTAAAAATTATGAAAAATGTGTCATTTCACTATTTTATCACAGTTTAACAGCAGTGTTCACACACCGCCCACAGTCCTCTGGATTTCAGTGAGTCGCTGTAGGGTAATTGCCACATCAGCAGAGAAAGTAAACGTGCACAAAACTGGAGGTGAGGCCATACCTCTTTGTTGATGCGTCGCAGCTCTGTGTTTTTGTTGAGAAGCAGCAGTTTTTCCTGGTCTGTGGAGGTGACTGTCATACTGTCAGTGATCAGAGTGACCTGCTCCTCTGCAGAGAGCAGCCTGTCAGCCGCAGGACTCGCCCTCTGTGACCTGCACCGCAATGGAGATGTGACATAAATAAAGTCATAATCAACATCCAGAGTTTCCATTAATACGCAAACACAAAGACTGCCAGAGTACTTTTGAACACCCACTCGCTTAAAGTGCACTTACTGAGAATCAAACTAGAGCTATTATTCACACCGACGCTCACACATTCAGCCAAAGTCACATTATGCACTCAAAGCTACAACTTTGACTTAAATTGATTTCCCAACATTAACCTTAATCTAAAAATAGCTGTGGAGTCTAGTATGTCTCCTTTACGCATGCAAACATATAATCACACCTATAATCTAGAACAAAAACAAGTCTTCCTCTTTTACATGTAGAATGTGTCTATTAGTGGATCATTTGCATATTAATATCTTCTGGTAATAATGGCATGTTAATTCCCGGAAAATTGGAAAATGTTGCATGAAATCGAAGGAGAAATATTTGCTGAGATTAATTACTCTGACCGTTCTTGTTCCCGCAGGCCCTGGTGTGGGGTCTTGTCTAAATGGAATGGCAGACAGTGAGGCGGCGGAGTCGTACAGCCCTGGAGGGAGGAATCGGCTTGTGGAGGAACACATAGGGAGATGAAACTGACGATTTATCCCCCATGGACCTCTTTGAACACTCACATATATATACTGCATGGCTGCTTGGACACTACACTGAGCTACAGCGCAGTCTGACGTCGCATCTCTCATCCCCCGTGAGCATCTCCGACTGGGACTTCTGTCAGATTGTGTTACATGATAAAGGGATTACCATTTGTCTTGCTTCATCAACAAATGGTTGATTATTGCCTCGTTATTGATTTTCCACATATATTGTGAAATTCTAATGAAATTCTAATGAAATGACTTTAATTCTTTTCTTTTTTTTCTCGGTGGATGATCCGAAACCTTCTATTCTTCATGTTATCATTTTGCCTGGAATGTTCCACAAAATGGCTTAAAACGTCATGGAGACAAGCAGGTGACACACCAAAACGAGTATTGTTTAGGCATTAAAAACACCTGCAATTGAAAAAAGCTCTGATAAGTTTATGTCATATTGTGGGACATTCCAGGCAAAGAGGGTGATGGATCCTCCACCAGAAAACATACATAGTGCATCATTTATTTTTCTACATTTCTACAAACACTTGACTTACACATTTAAAATACAGATAATAATGTGTAACAATAACAGCTGTGCATGGTGTGTATTCTAGTGATGTGTGGGTCGATACCAAAAATATAGATTCTCATGCACAAATATCAATACTAAATACTAAAAATTGCTGTTTTTTAATCAGTTTTTTAAAATACATTTAAAATAAAACATATATTTCACTTTATCTGTGTGTATGGTACATTTTAGATTTAGAAGTTAGAACTGTGATGGAGCGAGTCTCTAAAGGCCAAGGTCAAATTCTTGTTTGCCTTAGTTGCAATGCACAAAACGTATTGGTTTCGGTATCGCAATACTGGCGATAGACTTGGCACCGGATTGAAAGAAAAATGACTGGGACAGAAGAGAATGAATCCTGTATATATAGCTCTACATCAAAAGATTTTCATAGTTTAGCAGTGGTAAATGTAACCTGAAATTCAAACTTGATTTATGCCGCCAACATAAACCGACACATCCGTATCCAGCCCCCGCCTTGGCAGCTCAGTGTTATGTATTCAGTTGTGCTGTTGGGATCACACCCGACTCCACGCTTCCTTGATCCCGGCCTCCTCTGACAGACAGCAGTCGTGTGTGACCCAGTTTCACTAAGTTTCCCTATGACATGTTTTTTGGAAGGACACTAGAACATCACAGCCTTCCTCTAACAATATGGTAATCCACTGTCATGTGGTAAAAAGATGATAATATTGTTTTGTTAGCTACTGGCAACAAGGCAATTGGGAATTTAAAAGATGTTTTCCACTCGGTTGACTGAAATGGGAAGTGAGAGGTGTTGCAATTTCAACTGACGTAAGAGAAACACACTCAGAGGAGACACTGACTTTCATAGAGCCTTCTAAACCTGAATTTCTGCTGGACATTTTTGAATGTACCGTAAACTTCACTTTTAAGTAGGTACATAAACAAAAACAAACGATAGTACTGTGTTTACTCAAGTTTTAAATGTTCTTCCTGTGGGCAGTCGGCGGTATGAGTTGTAGCAGAGATAATAAAAGCTAAACTGAGAGCAGTGATACGACACAGTGGTGAACAAAATAGTACCAGGACCACTACAAATACAAGTTAAAGTATATTGAGCAATATACAATGTTAGATGTAATGGATGGTGATCTAAGTTAGTGTTTAAGAAAGAAAGAAAGAAATAAAGAAAAAGGTTACATGTATATTTGGTGACGACAGTTTTTAAATTTGTTAACGGCGAAACTGTGCAACAATTTAAACGAAAGTACACAGCATGAGCAATGAGACTTTGGGTGACATCATCAATCCACTTGTATCTTAACTAAATCAAACTGAAGTCATTGCTGGCCTGTTTTTCTGTTTTAACCATATTGATCTTCACTTAAATCCACTTAAATCTTTGAGCTATTCCTTTACAATTGATTTCTGTCATTTAATATTAAACATCTCTGTTCCGTTACTCAGAAGCATATATCATATTCATAGTGCATCTAATGGGCTACTTACCATAGTTCTTCGGATATCTTTGCTCCATCCAGCTGTACTCCTGTTGTCGACAGTGGTAATGACGATGAAGACGCCAAGGACAGAACATCTCCCTCCATGTTCACCACGGCCTCCAAACAAGCCCTCGGTGTGATCTGCAAGGCAAAGCAGGTTAGCAGTCATATGTTTGACACGTATCAAAAGGGGAAGCAGAAGAACCACAGGATGCGTAGTTCCTGCTTAAAGTCTGTACAAATAGTAGCCTGTTTGTTCTCGTAGCAACAATTTGTTTTGACATCACCATATAGGGACAATTTGGGAAACTCCACAGAGGAAGGCGTGTGTGTGTTTGCATACGGTTAAAATCTTAGCTGAATTTCAATGAATACAAAAAAGCCTTGAGGTAGAGAGCTTGTGAATAGATATGCATAATGTCTGCATGATTTTGTATTACGGGCAGATGTAATTGATTATAATGCATACATTTATTCATGACAAATAATGATAGGGTCAGGTTGATTGCGCTCACTTGCCTGGTTCATTAGTGGGAGCAGGAAAAGCAGACACCAACAGGT